>JARFOD010026163.1:0-10779 GCA_031763545.1 Mopalia muscosa
GTTTGGAGCTAGTACAATGTGACCAAAATCTAGTTTCCATACAACTATGCTTTGTGCAATAATTTATTACATTAATTAAAACTAGTGTTGCAATAAATTATCCTACGACAATTAATGAATTGCTGCTCGTCCAAATATCTTAAAAAACGCAGATCGAGAGATTATTGAACAATCGTTGTGATTGATTAGGAATTCGCTCATATTTTATTTGACGTCATCCAGTCTTGTAAGCATAAAGCAACTAGGACACAGAAAATATTTAATATTCTTAGTAGCAGTCAGCGGGACAACCTTTGCCCTGCCTATAGCTCCTATGCTCATTTGATAGACTTCTCTGTTATTTGTTTTATTAAAAACATATATCGGAGGCGTAGAAGGGAGCTCCTGTTGCCCTGGCGATCTCGGAGCTAAGGGGCAACGTCAAGTCGATACGTCTGTGATTTATTTGTACAACGTCCTTTGAGTGTCCTGTATTTTCCCTGTATTTTCTTTGTTTGGTGCCAGTGGTGTCAAGGGGGGTTTCATCCACCAATTGGCCTTGCACGTCATTAGGTAAGTGAAATAAATTTAAGTACAGCGCCAAACCACTACCAAACAAACAAAGAAACAAACAAACAAACTCTTAAAGCATCTTTAGTCAACCGGAATTATTCTTTTATCAATTGTAGCGCTTTTATAGTGACAACTTGAGCGAAGCATGATAGGAGTTTTGTATGTGTACTAAATAAAAATGAATTTTGATGCTTTTAAACGGTTTGTAAGCAAGGAAATATTGTCTCCAATTGGGGCATCAGCTGGGATCAACGGAGCAGATTTATTGGCTCACTTTGTCGGTTTATGAGGTCCTAATGGAAAACAACTGGTGTTCATAAATAGGCAGTGCCCAAGACTGGAATCTACTCACGTATCACTTGTTAGGAATAGTGTTGCAAAACCCTGGATCTATGTCTGATATCAACTGAAGGAAATGCTTACTAATTATCTACCTAATTAAGAAAAAACTACTCATTCTGAGACATTATATCGAATTTTTTTTCGGAGTATAATTTTTATGATCTAGCGGGAAGCTGTGTAGCATGTGTCTGTCAGCAATGTGGAATAGAGGCATCTGTTCCAATATAAGGGAGTTTAGTATGGACAGACTCAACCACGGATTGTTTCTCCTACAACCAGGGAAAATATCATCGCTCAAAGAGTATTTGTTTTGTTCCTTGAGTGGGTTTTACGAGGTTTACTCCCGGTTTTCCACCGTAATTAGGCAAGTAACTGTGTGCAGGAGTCGTCAATCTGTCGACATACAAGTAAAATACCATTGAGTAGGACGTTAAACCCAATCAAACAAACAAACGTTGAGGAATTGCCACAGTTTGATTAGTTACAGCTGTGAATCGAAACAAATAGTTCCTAGATACGAACGTTTTCAAATTTAGAATAGACAGAAATGATTTCAAATTCTGTCTTTTTAAACAAAAAGAAACATGTCGACACAAATCTGTTCTGAAAGATTTTCTGTTAATTTCATTACCTAACGATATGCATTAACCTGTAATTTGTAGCTGTCTTGTTTCTTTTCCTGGAGCTTAGAAGAGATACACTTCCATATGAAGACCAACTCTGGTACCACATGGTGACTAAAGTCGCGAAACGCATCTATGAGGACATTATATCGTAAAGCTACCGCTTCCCTTGGTATTCCCACTACATATAGACGATTTCCCGGATCCAATTCCACTTAAATAACATTTACTAAACCTTAAGTGAACCATATTCAGGCAAACAAACAATGTAGCTCTCGTGCCAGTTTCGATGAGATTTTGAGCAAACCGAGATTTCTTTGTGATATTCTTATAGATTCGAGTATAGACACCAGTGGATGAAAAAAAATGAAAACATCATCAAAACCATTTTTTTGAATGACTCTTACAAAAAGAAAGAATAAACAGGAAAAAAAAAATGAAACCCACCTCCAAAAAATTAAATAAAATAACAGAAAATAAATTTTAAAAAATGTTAGATTGTATTCGTTTTGAGCCTTTAATAAGACTGCATAGCATGTCATCAAAATTCTAGCAAACACATTTTATTCCTAAAACTATACTTCAATTCACTGTGTTATTTATTACAACATTTCAGATAAAATTTAGAAATAGCTGCATTTTACGTTCTTTATTAAACCATGCTCCTTTGCAAAAATCAACTCTAAGAGTCATGAATAAACTATCGGCATTTGTTAAATTTATCAACACTTGCCGTAATTTATAGCCATTTACAACTCTCGAGTCTTAATAACTGTTAATAAAGAGAAAGCCGTTATGTCTCTCCGCGTTATAGCTATATCCTCCTCTCGAGTCTTACTAGCTAAAGAGAAGGCAGTTATATCTGTCCACTTATTAGGCCGTATAACATATTGGACATATACTACTACCCTTAAGCTCTGTTGTATTACCCATAGGGATACCAGCTATGCATGCGCAATCCCACGAACTGAATTCAGGAAGTGCGCATCAGTTCATTTGTGCTGATCGAGTTTCTAAGTAGGGTTTAATGGAGAAATTGTTAATAGGATTGGGTAATAGGAATCGAGATGAGGTTTTGTGGTTTCGCGTTCTGAATACAATTTAGCACAATGGATTTGTAATAAAAAACAGACCTCGTCCATTTGAGGTAGACATTTCATTCGAAAGAAGAAACAAAGGAGGTATTATTGACACATATAAGTCCATTCTTTCTTACACACAGTTCCCTAAACTAGAGTGGGGTTTCAAACAGATTCATCTTTAGAAATATTTTAATATAAGGAAAAACCATTGCTTTATAAGCAAAGGGATATATAGTTTCCCTGCCCCCTTAGGAATAGAACACTGATTAAAACTAAAGCATGAAAAGAAATATTTCTAAAAACTGCTAGAGAGCGCAAAATTGACTTGTCTGTCGAACAATACAAATGACGTCTCGACCATTTCCGTTAACTACGAGCTGGCTCGTTAAGGATAAGAGAGCTGAGCTTTTTGGAAGCGAGGAATAAACACATTCCTGACGCGTAATTAGCTTCTTGTTTTGGAGACGGCTATAAAAGCAGCGGCATTCAATATGGCTCTCTCTGTTGAACACCTCTTGTCAGGATCACATTCAAGTGATATGGTTCAAAAATATAATCAGTGCCAAAAACTTTCCAGCGTATGTTTGACTTTGATTGATTGATTGATTGTTTGGTGTTTTACACCGTGCTTAAGGGTATTTCACCTATTTGACGGCGATGTTTTCCAACAACAATTGACATTAGCTCAACCCTAAAATGTGAGGTGTTTGATGTTGTTAGGAAGTTATTCCGCTTCCGGTAGCATTGTTACTCTTCAAAATGCCAGTAACAAGACAGATATCTGATTGTGAACAATTGTAGCATTAACTAGAACTGTTTGTTTTCTCACCGAATATGAATATATTTTATATCCAACTTTTGATTTTTTTTTTAAAGATTTACCGTTTTGGTTAACCATGTGCAAACGGAAAACAAAGTATTGCTATAAATGTAGGCAATACCCTAGGATGGAATGTAACACTTGCTTTACTCCACTGAAAATTTTACTCGGGCATTTGGCTAGCATGGCCAGCACTACCAACCGAGCTACACAGATTTATTATAATTTTTATTGTTTAAAAAGAAAAGTTTGCTTCCCACCACCGGAAAACGCATATGTCTATTAATTAAATGCAAGCAAATTGTTTTATCTTCCTTTCTTTAATTCGGTAAAGTAAACGAATGAAACGTCTGCGTGCCTCCAACGCGATTTGAACCGTGTACCTTTTTATATGTATATTGCTAGTCATTACACAGAGCAAGATAGGCAAATCTACCCAATGAACGCCTCAGCAAAGAAAGCTCAACCAATCAACCTTCATCTTATAAATGTCTTATTTTAGAACCCGGATATTATTTTACCAACAGCGAAAACACCATAAATGGTGCCTTGAACGGACAAAAAAACAAATTAATTCATCGTTTTTGGTTTAGGCCATTAAATGTAACCCTTAAATATGCTTCAAAACTTAAATTAGATATATTATTTCATAAAATCTTTCATCTATTCGTGTACTCAAGTAGAAGTCTGATAAGAGGTTAATCAAAAAATTCGTGTTAAACTTCCTTGTATTGCCAATGAAACGAGGAAGTAATTTTCGCCCCAATACCCCAAGCTGGAATCCGGAAGTACGGGTCGGTTAATAAGTGTCAATAGGGAGATTGTGAACAGACATTGATATGATAGGAATGGTGATCAGTTTTTATGGTTTCACATTCTTGATACAAATGAAGGCAATATAATTAAATTTTTTCAAAAGCAGATATCGTTTTTGTATTTAGAAAGTTCAATGGAAAGACGAAGCAGAAGCGAATGTGTTGATAGTCTCCTTTCATATACACAACTCCGATTGTTAAAGGTATTCTCAAATGGTTGATACCTAGAAAATGTATAAAAAATATTCCAATATTCACTGGGAGATTTGCAGCTTGTTTCATTGAAATATTCGGCGCCTCTGTCGAGAAATGGGGATTTGAACATCTAACCTTTGTTTACAGTGACAGCGCAGCGATTCCCGAGTGACGTCACCAGTGGAATACACCACGTGACTGGTATCTATAGAAATGTCACCACCATTTTGTTATTCTCCAAAAGTTTTCCCCTAGTCGTTCAGTGTTTTTTTGATCATCCATAAATTTAAACGGAATAACTAAAGAATGTGTCGCCATGTGTCCGCGTCACTATCATTCCCATTTGAGCTGCGGGCAATCTATCTGTTTCTATTCCACCACTTGTATAAGACATTTATTCGTTATTTTTAAAAAATCCGATCATTAAATTACCATCACTAAATTTGTTATCTGAAGAAGAGTTCCTTTAATAACATTCGCTAAAGTTTCTTGCCGCCATTTTTAATTTCCCGGTGTAGCGATCCTTAGTCTATCTCCGGTATAGACTCGACATTATCCGCCACCGACTGTTCCGAATGGAGTTTCCCGTGCTTATGACTCTGAAAGTCGCAAAGTTGTTAGGGAATAAAGCAAATTCTAAGCATCAGAAAAATGTGGAATTTTTTTACAAGATAGTTTTTAGTTTTATCTTTGTGTTTTAGTCACATATTAATGTGATTTAAAACACATTTGGGAATATCTTTAAAGAAGAGTGTTTATTAAACGGATTGATTAGAAACTTTCATGAAACAAAATGGCATCGCAGTCATTTCTACTCACTCACTGGTTAGCGACAGCACAGCTGTCCCTTTGGAACGAGAACAATAAAAACATTCCTAAAGTGTAATTAGATTTTTTGGAGAATTAATGATGTAGATGACAACAAGAGTATTAAACGACAGTTAGCGCTGCTTTGTCTGGTCAACTACGATTGTCATGGCTCGTATCTTATTGATCGATTGCCTGGTGTGTTACGCCGAGCTTAAAGGTATTTCACTCATGGGGGCGGAAATAACTGACACCAGCAGAATCATAAACTATGAAGTATGTTGATAAAGATGGACAAATAATCTTTCCCCAGTGCTAAATCAGCTCTCCAAATAAACCGCCCAAGCCGGGTCGCCCCTGGTGACAAGGGGACACTCTGAAAACAAAAAAACATTTCGAAAATTCATTGCGCATTCAATTTGGAATTTTCCTTAACCTAAGTGGAATTTTTCTGAGCCTGTTTAGGATAATCCATAAATGTAATTTTTGGCTGGAATAAACCTTCCTTTGTTTGTTTGTTGCTGGTACATAGGATCGATGCGGGAGTTCCTTCGCCCATTCCGCTGGCACGCCGTTATACAAGGGAAATAACCTTTTAATACGGCGTTAAATACAAAACCGCTAACATAAAACCAAGCTTTTTATAAGTAAAGCTCTAATTAAATTTGATTCTAATTTAAACAAAAGATAAATATTAAACCTTTCTTTATTTGGCTTAAATATGATCCTGAAAATAAAATCCTAGTCTATTTCGTAAAAATTATATGCTAAATATAAATATCGAATTGTCTATCCAATCTTAATTAACCATTTTAAACACAATCTCCTTACCTTAACCTTCAATCTTGGTTTGGCCGTTAATGTCCAAAATGAAGTTTAAATCTAAATTTTAAATCTTCTTTTGTCTAGTAAAGCTCTAATTTAAGACTTAATCTAAATCTTAGATCTTTAACTACCAAGTCACACTCAAAGAAAAGTTTAAATCTTACATCTTTAATAACCAGTAAATGCTCACAGAGCGCGAAGGATAAAGGTTAGATTGGAAATCTTAAATCGTCAATTACCATTAATTGCTTAAAATAAACTTTGAATCTAAACTTTAATCCTTTTCTTCTCAGATAATGTTGTAGCTACACATTACATCTAAATCACAAATCTTAATTTTTCAGGTAACACTCAATTAAAACCTTGAATTTTAATATTAAATCTTCTTTGTTGGATAATGCAGGAGTTTACATACTATTATTAAGTGTTCGTCGGGTAAAGCTCATTGTAAATTTGGATTTTTCATCTTGGAGCTTCGTTTGCAGGCAAACTCTGAATAGAAAAAACCCTAAAACATGTTTGTTTACGCAGGAAAAGTTTAAATATCTGTCTGAACGCGGACGAGTTTTTGGTTTCAGACAGGACTGCGAGTGCAAAAATGTCATGGATATAGTCTACTCTATCACCTGTTCACAGATTCTGATGCTACAGGAAAAAACTAGTTATTGATTTTTAGACCGGACTTTCGCTATAAATGTGTCAGGGCTGGAGTCTTTTCTGTCACCTGTTCACATTATCAGACTCGACCGGAAATTAGCTGATATTAACAAAAACACATGTTCCACGGAGGAAATTATATATGTATCACCAATAGATTGAAATCATCACGTTGAGGGGGAAAAATCTGACGCCTTTAGAAATTCTCGGTCCAGACTCATTCTAAAATCGAGAATTAAATCACTATCTTTGCGCCGAGTCTTTACTTCTAAGGCAAGCCCTTGTTGACTGGCCTTCTTTGATTAAATAATGCCCTACAGAACTTGTCTGTAGAGGTACAGCGTTTTTTTATACTGAAGGAAGAAAAACCTTTGAATAGACTTTGTGAGAGAATAAGAAAACTTTCTATTCTTAATGGTTATTCCCCATCCCAAACAGCCACCAGACTGGATCTATTCTACTTCAGATTTTCTCCATTAAATTTGCAATCTGTTAACGTTAATGACACCCCTAGCCCACTTTCTTGGGCAAAACACCACCAGCAGCCACAACAACAACAACAACCGAAATTCTTAAATATTACGAGAGAGCCATTTATAGTCCACCAATAGACTTCCGGTCTAGAATGAGTGTCATTGAATATAGCATTATAAAGAAATGGAACCATTTTTCAAGGAAATTCATACTGCCTTTGAAAATGGGAAATATTAATTTTACCAATCAGTGGAGTAGGAAATGCAATAAAGAAAAACATCACTGGAACAGTCCACTTTAAGTAAATTAGAACGGTAATGGAAAAATAACTAAACAAACTTGATGTCACGAAGACACGAAAATAGTTTGTAAAACAAATATCGATAAGATAATATCACATGCATGTCGGAACTTAGCGGGTCAATGAAAGCAATAAAGTTACACGAAAACGGTTATGCTAAGAACCGGATAGCGTGCGATTCGCGGATTCTAGCGAACTAACACAACAATGCAACGTGTTCGAACTATTAAATCCCAATTAAATATAAAGGTCTTCTTTTTTATCAACAACTTGTAAATCGAATAATTTGGCTTGTGAGTGTAATTGAAACAAATGTAGATAACATATCATCAGGAACCGCTGAATAAATTACAAAATAACTCTGCCCGCGTTATCTCACATCACAGACGATAAACAATTCTTTATACATCGCTGATGGTAGCGGTAATGGTGTATATATCACATAGCTACCACTTGTCTTCGTAGGCCTATATCACATGGTGTCAGAAAGGGTTCGCTGCGACCACAAAATCGGTGGTCAAATGGAACACACAATTTGTGGTCAACTGGATCACAAAATTTGTGGTCAACTGAATTACAAAATTTGTGGTCAACTGAATTACAAAATTTGTGGTTAACTGAATTACAGAATTTGTGGTCAACTGAATTACAAAAAATGTGGACAACTGTCATTTTAGCACCACTACTGGGGTTGCATAATGGCGGTCTAACTGGCGGCCACGGTGTAAAGAGCAGTAATATCTTCCGGCCACACCATATGTGGTTGTGCCAATAGTCTGTCCTTCAGTAACGGGGTTAAACTGAGAGATCCGATCACAAATGTGATGGCTGCACTTTAAAACTAACTAACAAACATCATATAAAGCGCACTACAAATTAAAGGATGTCAATATAAACATTAATATAAGCACTGTAACACAAACTATTTATGTCACAATGGACGAAAATGTATTTACATCCGGTAATGGCTGAACATTCTTTATTACACATTTATATATCCTTTTCGGACATATCGTATTATATCACCTATAGCCATGGAAACTCATTACTGCCACCGAGATGTCGGCGTCGAAAACTCAATGGCAGCGATGGACTTCCACACCTACCCGCCTTTTAGCACAGTATGTATATATATCACATGAATTATGTCTGGAAAGAAATTGAGTAAGGAAACCAAATTGGACCAGAATCCAATTGTCCAATTAACGCCTTCTATATATTGGCAGAAATCTAATTCCACTACGGAAGCATATACTAACCGTTGTAAAATATTAAAAAACGAATTAATGAGTAAGCGCCATTGTCACCTGCTTTAAGGCGTATTTCTGACATATTGATGCATCAGCTTAACCTTCATCGTCTAGGACTTTGTTGTATGGTACCAAGAGGTACAGGGGCCACTTTCGCAAAAAGACGTATGACAATTAAATATCGTACGCTATTTTTACGCCTATAGTTTAACACGACGACATTTTCTCATACGATATTTTAGTTTAAGGAACTTCTAGACACTACGGGTCCTCAAAGGAAACTCTAGAGACTAGGGGTCCTAACATGAACCTCTAGGCACTACGGGTCCTAAAATGAACCTTTAGGCATTACGGGTCCTGAAAGGAACCTCTAGGCACTACGAGTCCTCAAACGAAACTCTACAAACTACGGGTCCTGACATGAACCTCTAGGCACTACGAGTCCTGAAATGAACCTTTAGGCACTACGGGTCCTGAAAGGAACCTCTAGGCACTACGGGTCCTGAAATGAACCTCTAGGCACTACGAGTCCTGAGTGGAATGCCGAATCTGAATCTGTTCCCACTTTAAAAGTCTCTGTTACTTCTTGTGGGTTCTATTTATTTATGTGACGAGAAAGTCAATGTAATGATACTGTAAAACAACAGAAAATACATTAATCTGCTGAGATGACAGATTCTCTGAAGGCAGTCAGTCATTAATCTTGTCGTTTTATAATTAAATACATTGTGGGAATATTAAACCTTTCTTCACAAAGAAAGGCCTCAACGTTTCGCTGAAATTGTGTTTTAAGGCGATTTAGTAAAAACGATCAGCATTGCTAGATGGTAATATTATTGTTTGTTTGATTGGTGTTTAACGTTACGCTAAATTGTATTTCACTTCTATGACGATGAGTTGTCCACCTCATGCTGTTCCTTGCCTAGATGCGATAGAAACGCGGGAGTAAATCCCTTAAAAACCGCGCCCGCGATTTAGCCAGCCAAAACGTGTGACTCACTAATATATACCTGATGGTCGACATACGGATTCGATCCCGTGAGGAGTACACCGAAGTAGGGCTAGTTAGCGCACAAGCTAACCACTAAGCCCCGACCGCAGTGATAGTTATATAATGTCACGTTGGTTATTGTATAACCCTCGGGTTAGATCAGTCCGTTTAAAGAGTAGCAATGCTGACATGTCTTTACTTAGCATTGGAGGATAATTAACTTTCCAACATTATGAAAACGCTTTACATCTTGGTTGTGCTAGTGTCAATTATTGTAGGAATACACCGATATCACATCGAAGCTCAATACCCCCAAGCGCGGCGTAAAACACCAATCAATCAGTGATAATTACATACAAACATGTGTAAGGTGAACCTTTCGCACGACCCAAAGTGTTTGTGAGTGAAAACAAAGACTCAGAACATTTGTATTCACCCTTTCAAATTCCATAAATTTGAAATGATGGGAATTCTGTTAGTTCCGCCATGTCGACATGTTGTCAGTTTTGTGGTGACGTGTGCAACTAAATTCCGGATCAGGTAATAAGGTTCGAGCAAGGCTGACTGTGTTAAAAGTTTCCCCGACTATATTACGAAGTACGAATTGACAATGGAAAGTGGACTAACGCGATTAACACGATTGAGCTAAGTTATCGGGATGGCCTGTACATTTATTACTCTTCTGACGGCTAACAAGACGAGAGTATTTTAATGTTCATTGTCTCTGGTGTTGGTAGTGGCGGCATTCAAAGGCCAATTGCCATTTAAGTGCTTTTAAGTCCGGGCAGATAGTTAATTGTTTTATTAAGTATTTTAAGAGCATAAAGTCCGGAGAAGAAAGGTGAATGTGGCTATATTAAAACGCAATTAAAAGACCGGTTACAATTAAGGCAAGGTTTGACGAGAAACGCGAAATAAATGCGGTACGCGGTCTGAAGACATTTTCGGGAAGCCATGTTTCGCGATGACTAAAACAGATAGGGTGAAAAGAGAGATTATGGTACAGGGCTATAGCAAAGGTGGATTAAAAATGACTAATATTAAA
>JARFOD010026174.1:0-10778 GCA_031763545.1 Mopalia muscosa
TTTGATTGGTGTTTAACGTCGTACTCAAGGGTATTTCACTTATATGACGACGGACAAAAATACAGAACATCACAATCTGCTTCCCGTTACCGTTTAGCTCTGAGAACACCAGGGCAACATTAGACAATGGATCCATGCTAATTACACCAATGGAAAATAGTTAAATGCTAATTCAAAATTAAATACTATTTGATTTCTGGGTGTAATTTGAACTATTGATCATGTTACTGAGGAATTCAATTTTAAAATTTTCTTTACCGTGCAGTTTGATCCAAATTTGAAATGTTTGAATCCATGTTATTTTAAGACGCTTTTAATGCTCAAGATTCAAAATGGATTATCAATTATGAATCCAAATAAGAAGCATTCTTGTTCGGCATTTGCACTGTTTTGAAATGTTTTGAAGTTCAAATAGATTTTTGGATGATAAACAAATTACACTTCTCATAAGTAGCAAATGGATCAATGCTAATTAAAATGCTCAGAAATGGCAAATAGTTTAACGCTAATTCAACATTGAAGACTATTTGATTAATAGGTATAATTTGAAATATTGATACTACTTGATAAAAATGTCTCTTCTTTCAATTGCTGTAGTGCAAGTTACCAACTTCAATATTTGATCATTTTTGGACAATCTGGGCAGTTTACTCAAAATAATCCAAATATGTAATTCATAAAAAAAAAGTGTTTTGCAAACTCTTGGCCACATTGACGTAAATCTTTATACAATAGTTACTTTTTTAAGAAACTAGATAAGATGAGTGCTGTGGTTGATTAATTAAAAAGATCAACATCATGCCTCCATGGTACAGGGTGTAGACAGTTTGGTTTTAAACCATTAGTGGAGATATTCGTCAGATTATTGTCAATTGTGCTCTGGTTGTCCAGCAAATTTTACCAAAAAGACATGGAGCAGTGTGATGTGGACAATCAGTTGTTATATAAGTGAAATACCACGGAGTATGATGTTAAACGTAAAACACGGATCAAACAAATAAACAACTATCCCTGGGTTATTTGTGGACTTCTAATCTTTAAATATAAATGATCTTTACTATTTATTGCCTGTGAAGTACCCAGATTCCTTCCCACATAAAGCCACATTCCACTGCCATTGTTCTTCATCAAAGATTATCATTTCTATGGTCATGTTACAATGTGCATTTTCACAATGCATCAAAGAGGTTACAACATTTGTTGTTCTATTTCATGTCACGTTTTTAATAATGTTCTGTTGTTTTGAACTTTTGTAAAAGCTAATAACAAAAAGCTCAGTTTGATGAATCTATATTTGATATTAACAACAAAAACAAAAAAAAGTTGAAGCACAATGAATATGCTGTCTTGAACACATGAATGGAAGACTACTCAACACTTAGCCTATTTGGGTTTAGAGCCGTACTTAAGGCTATTTCACCCACATCATCGGCTTAGCCAGAAATTAAAAGTATGGTGTCCAAAATAGTCATTTTGCTTCACTTTTCAAATAACTGGGTGTCCAATTTAGACAGTTTTCCTATCTATTGCATGTTAAAATTTCTTAAAGTAGGGTGTCCAAATGAGACAGTTTCTTGCTTTAGGGTGTCCATTTAGCCCAATTGATGAAGGAAACCACCCTCAATCTAATACCCAAAGGCAAGACAGGACAATCACGGGACATAATACAAAGACATCACAAACAGATTGGCTTCATGTTGCCCATTACCCCTAAAAGCACCAGGTAACAAGAATTTCTCTCCACCCCCGATGATCAATTGCCATGTTGTAGGTTCATCTCTTTCTCCACTCACTCTGAGCAATATTAATGGTACTCAAAATTCCTTTATTACAATATCCTCTATTTTTGTAACAAATGCCAATAAGTTGGTTGATCTTTTAGCAGGTTGACAGACTTGAGATTTCCTAATTTTGCACAATGTTAAATATGCACACGGATAGTAATGTATTTTGTCTTTGTTGATGCCTGGGCCCACGGCAGTGGCTTAGTGCATGGTTAGTGAGTGCGCTTGCTGAGACTACTTCGATGTACCATTCAAATGATCGAGTCCGACTATCGACCCTTGGGTATATGAGTGAGTCACAAGATGTCACTCTGGCAATCGTGGGGGTGGTTTTCATGAGGTTTTCCACCGTAATGGTTTTCCACTGTAATAAGGCAAGGAACCGTGTAAAGTGGACAATCCATCATCATATAAGTGAAATACCCTTGAGTACGACGTTAAACCCCCCAATCAAATAATCGTTTCTGCAATAAGCATCACTGTTTACTTCATAGCATGCTGGTAGAAAAGTGTTAGACCAGCATCTGAACTGGGATCCAATCATTTGTTGACATTTTAACACATTCAGTTTAAGGTCCAATTTATTTTATTTTCTGCCATTGAGATTGTTGAGTTCGGCAGTCCCAAAGATAACATGTTTATGTCGCATTTAGGAGCTGATTTGCTGACATTTTAACTTGTTAAATCTTAGATCCAATTTGATAATTTTTTCTGTTTGTGAGATTATTGAGTTTTAAGAAACCTTGTAAGTATTTTGTAGAAGAAACTGATTTACCAATGAGTAGATCATGGATACTGAAACTACACAAGTTATTGACCTACTCCAAAACTAGAATTTCCACTGGCAAGCTTAACATAATAGAGTAAGGTGATGAAAAATTCATATTGACTCAATATTTTGGTTTATTATCAAACCATCATCAGGAGCGATAAACAGAAATATTGAGTCAATATGAATTTTTCGTCCTTCTTTGAAGTAGTCACCTTATTCTCTTACTCCAATACATCACGCACTTAACTGACTGAATATGACAGGGGGGTTTACAAGGGATATATGGGACAATCAAAGAAGAGTCACAAACTGCTTCTAGGCTCGCGGCCGTGGCTTAATGGTAGCAAGTGCGCTTAATAAACTGAACCTGCTTCGATGTACTGTTCACTGGATCAAGCCAGCCTGTCGACCATTCGGTATATGAGCAAGTCACATGTTGTGGCTTCGGCAATCGTGGGGATGGTTTTTACAAGGTTTCCTCCTGGTTTTCCACCGTAATAAAACTGTGTACAGTGTGAAGTGGACAATCCGTTGTCATATAAGTGAAATATCCTTGAGTACGACGTTAAACCCCAATCAAACAAATTGTTTCCTTTGCATGTTGTTATGTCTATACAAGTAGAATTTTGTGATTAATTTTGCGGGAGATAAATTGATACCTTTTCTAAGTGAAAAACAGAATCACCTCATTTGCATGTTCTTTGGCCTTTACCAGTAGAATTCGTGGTTGTATATTTTGCGGGAGGTAAATCTGAAACCTTAATAATTACAGATCTTGTCGATTAAACATAGAAAAGGCTTGTTTACGAGGTTTTCTAAGAAAAAGAAAAAAAGGAGGAGGTTTAAGTTTTTAATTTTTTTTTCAGTCTTGTACAGCATACTTTTCTTGAGACTACCTGTAGATCTCAAATAGGGTATAAATCAAGAATATTGAACCTATAATGGTTTTATTTGTATTCTTTTAATGCATAACAATGACAACCTATATAAAAATGCTACAAAAAATATCCATTGTGTTATTGTGACTGGGACTGTTGGAGGCTCGTCAGCAGGTGGTATTAATTAGGTTTTCGTGTCAAAATCAATAGTGAGCCAGTGTGGGGGCAGTTGATTGATACATGTATACGGATGGCTGTCAGGCCACAAATATTTCCGGGCCATTCTCTTCATTGTTTCCTTTGGATACACTTTCTATCACGCTATATCATCTCATAATTGATTATTAGGTTAATTACATGTAATTAGAACATTAGCAAACTCTTTTTAAGGTGTATATGAATTTTAAAGTATTTACCTGTAAACAATTTTACAAACTTAATCAGAAAAAATAAATCCATTTCTTGCTCTAGATTGTCAATACTGATACAGATTTGTTTTTTTGCCGATGAATGTTTCAAAGACTTCTAACATGTATTTTTGCACTAATTACCAAGCCACAAACCAGCTAGGAATAAGAGAAACTAGCACTAAAGGATTTTGAACTGATTGCTTAGCCTTGACCTAAGTGTAACAAATTGGAAATTACAGACTTTTAACTAATTAGCTAGCTAAGGCCTTGACCTGGAAAAAACTGAATATTTAGGTTTTTGAACAACATAGCTATGACTTTGAGTTCAGAAAAAGTGGAATTTATATAGACTTTAGCTTAATTATGTTGCAATTTATCTTTCATTAATTTAATTTACTCAGTAAAACACTTTCTAAACTCAGTCAAATTTGGTTTGATTTTGCTTGTTTTGATTTATATTTCAGGTAATTAAAACAGGTACAATATTAATATGTTAAACATAAAAATTGTATTCCTTTGGGAAGTTTGTTTGAAGAGTAGCAAAATTGTTTTTACTTAGAACTGAAGTATACTGTGATTCCCAATGAAAAATTTGACATAGTAGACCAAAGTAACAACTCCAAGAAACAACCGCCCCATGATGGAGCGGGTGGGCCATGGCCCTGCAGAATACTCCCTCGGCTTCCCCATGATAATTTGCAGGCAGTATTACTTCGAGTTAGTACTCCCTTCACCATAGAGTCCATCCCAGAGCAGTAATCTTCTAATGGCCCTGTGAGGGAGTGGATGGGCCATGGCCCTGCAGAATACTCCCTCGGCTTCCTCAGTCGATCGTAAGAGGCGAGAAAAGAGGTTGCTTTCTGTTGCCCTGGTGTTCGCAGAGCTAAAGGGTAACAGGTTGGGAGATTTGTTTATTATGTATTTGTGTCCGTCGTCATATAAGTGAAAAACCCTTGAGTACGGCGTTAAACACCAATCAAACAAACAAACAAACAAATCATTTAATAACCTCTGTGAATAGCATTTCCCTTTTATCTCTTTTATACATGGCTTAAATGGACGACACTGACGTATTTTGTAAATTAAAGGACACATACTGTTGTACGGGGCACATCAAACAAGGCGTCATACAGTTGTGGCCATTATTTCAAGAATTTCGGCTTATTACCTGATTAACTCTGTTCGCTTCTGTACTGATTGCACTGTTTCCATCTCGTTTTGGATTCAGAACAATATATTCCCCTATAAAATTATGTCTGTGGAAAGGGTACATGCGGGGATGGTAAATATTTTTTTCCGGGAAACAAATTGTGGATGTTTAGGCACATTTGGCATCTTTGTGATGATGATGAGGCAATGGTGATCATAATCACCCAAGGTTAAACATCTTATCCGACTGTCTCACTCTTGAAAGTATATTTCAGTCATATCATATCTAAGAATTAACAATATTGCAAGACTGCGTCCCCCGTCCTGCACGCTTCCTAGTCGACTCACAATGATATTTTAACTGGATTGCCATACTCCTCTACGGCATACATATTAACTTTATAATTCGTGCTATATAAGGCGTTGCCAATCGATTAGGCCTACTTCTGATACGTAGGCGTTAATTGCTAGAGATGGAAATCTATAAAGGCATATTCGTCCGTTTGGTTCACACTGATCGGTCAACGCTGGCATTTAATGAATAGCTAGCCTCGACAGATTTTATTGTCCGGCCATCTGTGCGATACGTTTATTAAGTTTTACCTTCCAATAAAAAATTATTTTGCTTCATTGGCAGTGTCATTCCTGTCTCAATTTAACCATACTTCTTCCCAATTTCTGTAAAAAAAATGTATTCAACCCTTATCGAATTTAACAGGTCTGGTCTATTCAAGTGTACCTGTGGGTAAAATCTCAACCGGTACAACTAAATTCCACGATGTCTCTACCCATATTATGCTTTGATATATCCCTTTATATCTGTGTGCTAATGACCATATTTCCTACTTTGCCAGTGTGGCTATTTTGCGAAGAGATTTAGCAAAAGCACCTTACTCTACATTTTAAAAAAAGGAAGAAACGGCGAGGAGAATAAAGAACGCTATTGTAGATTAAATCCAAGTATTGTGTGTAATAGCCTCTTCAATCAAGCCAGGACTTGAAAGTCTTTGATCCTCCCCTTAGAAGTTGTTTTTATTCCTTTACCCAGTTTGTGTCTGATTGCGGTATACCTGTAAAAACGGAGAAAATGTTGCCAAAGATTGGTGTCATTGAGTACTACCTAAATATTATGATAAAATACCATTTCCTTTTGCCTGACAATACAAAAAGCAACATATGTATGTAGAGTTACATTCGGTAGTTAACACAAGGGTATACACATAGCCGGATTTAACGATTTACATAGTAGGTCATTGAATTAGGAAACTGAGCTATCTGGGTATGTTGTATACTGAACTATATACCAACAAATCTATAAACTTGGGGGACAACTGATGGGTTTGGTATAGGGCCCACACCTAGGCCAATCTGACACTGGGTATTTGGTATTGATCTTTCCAGGCTTGTGGGAAAAGTTGTAAAAGCTTTTAGATAGATGTGATTTGTTACTATTGTCTTTTCTGACAAAACGTTCCGTCAACCAGATACGGAAATAATGGATATTATTATCCGTCAACCAAATTCGTTGTGTTCTGATTGGTCAATTTGCAGGGGGTAAAAACCCCGTACACCCCGGGAGATTTCGATTTTCACAAGAGTTCACGGGTAATAAAAAAGAAACATGGCCACCTACGCTTCAAATCTTATTTTCTAATTTTAATAAAACGTATCTTTGAAATCGAATTTTGGTTGGCAGAGAGTTAGTTCAAAACATATCGGCTTGACAATCGCTCAATTTTAATGGTGCCAAGGAACGTCTGTGCTGCCATATTTTTGCAGCGTCATCGGCCGTTTCGACGTGTTTTAAAGCTGCATGTGTTGTAATGGCAGCGCTAGCTGTCATGGGCGGTAGCTCGGACGGCAAACATAGGTCGTATCACCGCAAAATCGATTTTCTTGTGGTTTGTAAGTGAATAAATCGCACATACTGTGGCTTGGCGGATGATAAATTCGTTATAGACGTTTTTCTCAGCATGTACGGACTTTTATGACTGTCCTGCAAGCCCGTACGTCGCCTCGCCTGCGGCTCTGGGCGTACAGTTTGCAGGATGGTCATAAACGTCCGTACGTCAATAACTAATAGTACCATCGCTATAAATACAACAAGGCCTTTTCGTTAAGCAGTCTTCTTTTCAGAGTGTCTGCGTAAATCCATATCAACTAAAATTGATTAGGTCTTAAGGTTGTTTCGATCCCAGCGAGCTACTGTACATCTATAAGGCGGAAATTGGATTAAATGATCCTAAATAGATTCCGGACACTTTGCTAGGACAATCTGTAGGATTCCCAAACCTTTGGTATTCTCATAAATGTTTAAAAGGCAGCAGTTGACCAATTTCCTCAGACTAACCAGGCCGATTCAAAGTGCACTTAATATTTTCAGTGGAGATCAGCAAAATGTAAATTGTGAATTTACACAATTATGATCAGTGTACTCATGACAGTTAGTTGACAATAGAAAGAAGGATACTATTGGAATAATCTAACTTAAATAATTATGTTTTAATGAATAGATATCACGCGAATTAATATTCCCCCCCCCCCAAAAGCTGTGACGTAGCCGTATATGGTTTGAACAATGATTTCTTCCCCATACACATTTTAATTTTTTTTTTATCGCTAAAGTAAATATTAAAAACAGAAAGAATATTACAATTGCTGGAAACATGCATTAAGACTTGTTTGGTCAGATGAAAATAAATTTGTATTAAAGCTTTTTGACATTTAAGGTCTTCCTGGGCATCCTGGTCGATTTTCAGAACACCCGTTGTATTTAATCTCTTATTCAGCAGAATATAAATGTGTACCATATATATTCACACATTTTTGGAAAGCGTGAATACTAATATATATATGTGAATGTTTTGAAAATCCAATCATTGTGTCTAAAAATATTGCAAAATGAGTAAATGTACAGAGAAAAACAGACAGCATTTTTGGTTTATTTCTCGAAGTGCAATACTCAAAAGATTAAAATATTAATTGACCGAGCAGAACAGTCCTTGAACTAGTAAACTGTGCTTCATTCTAAAAATTTTGATTACAACTGTCCCAGTGGATTTTTTGGCTATCCCAACATAGACAATTCGATAAAATTGTAGAATATATTTTTCCGAAAACATTTGAAACAATCTAGGATGAACTTCTAAAAAATGAGGCACTGTTTACTAAATACGCCTTGGTAAATGTAGAATCTGCTAAAAAATGAAGTGCCAGAAATAGGCAATTTAAGGTATGTAACATGTATCATGGGAAAACTAAATTATAGGACTTGAACAATGATTTCTTCCCCATAAGCATTTCAATTTTTTTTTTATCGCTAAATTTAATATTAAAAACAGGACCAGTAGTTCGACATATTAACAGCTGAACCGCAGTAGATGGCGTGACACCAAAAACTGCATTGTTGTAGTTTTGCGTTAGACATAAAGTGTTACAAACTACATGTACATGTATGCACTGAATGGTCAGGCTTTGATATAAATTATGGGATGAGGACATAGCTTATGTGACAGATCAATGTAGGTACATAAAGAAACAATACACATATATGTAGTTTTATAGATGGAGACTATCGAGCACTGAGAAATCACCACGTTCGCAATAGCTTCTATACCAAATAATATTAACACTATATACCTGCACACAAAAACTGTCTTTAGCTGCCTAAATCTATCTGCAATAAGTATGCGTCAAAGAAACAGAACACGATCGAGCGGTTGTTAAAGGGGAAAAAGACGCATACACCTGTGCGTATTCATGTCGCAACACAATACGTTTTGAGATTAGGATGTATTAACGATTGTCAAAATTATTTCCGTTGTTATTTGAGGTTGGCAATTATCTTACATTTGCCATAAGAATTGCATTTTTACTTAAATAATATGAATTGAATACTGAATATCCTGGACGCATAAATTTACGCCACGCACAAACTAACCTGATGTAGAACGATGCCGAAATGATGCTAGACATTTCTTGTAGTTTTGTGTTTTGATTACACAACACTTGCAGTGGTTTAACCGTTAATAAAGTTAGTTGTAAACGGTTGTGATTTTATATTGCAGCGTTACATTGTTACTGGTTAACGTATTGTTTCATGCCTTCCCCCAAGAATCAACTTAATAACAATATTTACAAGTATTTATAACTAACCAGGGTCTGGCTGGAACTCTTTGACTAAAATGTACAAAACAAACCATTTTAAGGTCAGTCCGTCATGTAAGATATGACGTGAATTTCATTGTCAGGTTTAGGGTAAGGGGTAGGGTTATGTTTACCTGACAAGGTGTTGTAGGTTAATGGAATTATCACACCAAACAAGCCTCACCACTTTACTATTATTTGAAACGATAAATTATATTTAAATGTTAAGATATTTTTCAGACATATCAGGTTTTGACTCTTGCTTATTTTCAGAAAACTGTCATCATAGAGACTTAATTTTAATCACATTTCTAAGGAGCAAAAAGAGCGTCATAATAAGGCCCCATTTGTCTTGTTAAGGTGTCCACGAAATAGCTTCTCACAAGTGTGTCTTCATACATTTTTTTTGCTTGGACACACACAATATAGCTAAGTTATATATATTAAGAAATGAGAGTGCATAGAATGAACTGCTTTTGTTCTGTTGAAATTAAGTACACTTCTAGTATGTTTAAAAATGATGGCCGAATCATCATCCAATTTTTTTATTTTTTTTTAAATACGTAGAATTTATTTTTCTCCAAATGTTTGCATTCTTTGATAGAAATAATACTGGCAATTTTTAAAAAAAGACAACAGACTGTGGATTACTGTTATAAATGGTTTTCCAATATAATTTATTACTTCATTACTCGCAAAGAAGTGTCGAATGTCTAGAAAGGCTGTCTGTCGCTTGACCAATCAGTCAAAAATAACATAGTATGGCCTGGCCAATTCGTCTTAATCTAGAGATTTGAAAACTCAACTATCGTGGCAATCCTCTCCGTTTCGGACGCGAGTCTATAAATACAGGCCAACTCATTCCTTTTTTTCTGTTGTTTGGTTTTTATTAATTTAACTTGTGGGCACAGTGGACACTTCTTGTTTTGCTGATGTCTTCCGACTGCAAACTCTATGAACCTTACATTATTCACATTTCACCCGTAACAAGTGTTATGCAATGGACGTGTTTGATGTTTGGAGTAAATAATGTCAATACAGACGAAGATTTCTACAACGAATTCAAACACATTGTGACAGATTTTGTCGATAATAATCGACCAAATGTTTTGACATAATGGAAGCAGTGTATACCAGGGATTGTCGTTGCTTAACTACATGAAGACAAAATTAGAATAAACGGGAATAACCAAAGATGATTTACACGGTGCCTAACTGGGTGATTTAGGTAGACAGGTCGAATACTGGCGAATTGTCACCGCCAGTAAACACAGACGCTTCCGTGATCCAAATTCTCAATAAACGTTTTCTGTCTGGATCAATAATTCTCCATGGTCAGTTATCGAGTTAATTTCTCGGTGTGTATATTCGACCTATGGTTGAATGAAAAATGGTATCAGCGGAGCCAGGGCCGGCTGCATTGCTGTATCTACAGAATAAATTTTGCAATAAGTCTTCCAAAGACAATGAACTTCGAATATAATCAACGCTGAAGCGACTATCTTCATTTCAGATAATGAGACTTGTTCGATAATCCGACTGTCTCACACTTTGAAGTATGTTTCAATCTCTGTCATAATTATTTGTCATATTTTAGTATTGAAAGACTGCGCCCACCCCCTCCTACACGTTTCATAGT
>JARFOD010026185.1:0-24350 GCA_031763545.1 Mopalia muscosa
ACCATGACGACCAGCACTGAAGACATTGTGTTGCCATGACAGTTACGTTCAACTTCAGCTAAGATCGCTTTGGGAAACAAGCCCCAGGACATGCTACAAAAACATCACGAACAGATCAGTTCTTGTTACCCCTTATCACTGAGAGAAACAAAAGGCAACAGAAGCTCCCTCTAAACCCTTCGCTGGGACCAAGTTGAAAACCAATGATAACGCATTTCTGTGAATATTGCATTTCACTAAAATTCTCTTATCAACGTTTTCTCAGTTTGCTGTCAATAGACTGTCATAAGTTGTCGTTGTTTTGGGGTACCGTTTATAAACAACCGTATTTTCGATTTATAGTTTGTTATTCGTCCGCGTCAGCCGTCAGTCACTCACTCATTCAGTCACATACTACTGACTGTTAATGGACATTCAATGAAGTAGAAACAACCAATACAAACGCTTAATCCCTATACAGGTAATCCTAGGTGCTGTTTGATCAGCTCACTTCAGTGTCTCCATGCTGTTGTGAACGGGTGAATGAACAGATCATTGGTGTAATAATTACTATGACAGAAGCGTTACGCTGGTCGCTTTTATAACCCTCTACTTTATCTCGTCTGACTACGTGCGTTAAAGTCATGCATACATAATGATTACCTTCAATCAACTCTTAAATACACTGTCTACATTTACTAGTATATGTTCTCTCCGATGCTGTCGGTAATTCTGTTACGGTGACTTGCTGCTGGAAATACAAGCGCACCTGTGTTCTGATAGCTTAATGAGTGAGATAAGGGTGTATGTTTATGTGATAACTTTTAGAACGGTCTGCACCAAGGTAAGTAAATACACGTAACCTTAAAGCGTAACAGGGTAGGCCTATATATAAAAGTGAAACCTGCCCCAAATAGGATATTTTGTTATCTGGTGCAAGGAGATTAAGATGAAGTATTATACATTTTAATAGGCCTATCTGACAAATTATTATTACTAAAGGTCTACTCTACATATCGATGTAAAGATAGCGCATTAAGCGAGCTTCTCTCCCGCTGAATAATTTTACATAATAACAAAACAGGAAGGATGAATAGAAATAAGACTGTTTTTGGCTATATCGAGAGCAATTTCCTTTTCTTTCAAACTGAAGTAAACTAAGTTGCTCTTTTTAAACATGCACAATTAGTGTACCGTAATCTACTGTTGGGTTTTTAATGCATACCACAAGTTAAAGTCCACTTGAAACGTTGAAAAAGATACTAGTGCAATAAATTAGCTAATTAACATTAATTTCACATACACCGCATATTTTTGGGAGATATTGTTGTGACAGAAAAGTTACCAAACTTAATTTAAATTGCCTTTAAATTGGGTTTATTTATCTATATATTGCCTTGTATCAAGTAAGTCTGTGCCTAATTGCTGACAAATCGTGGACAAGCCTTCAGCGGATTGTGTAGTGACCGAGACGATTTCGGACCTAGGGCAACTATCAAAGTATGCCCATGCAGTTCGTATACAGGAACTATTTTACAAGCTATCCGAAACCATTGAAACTCGCCGACCCGTATTAAAGTTCTGGCTGTGGTCCCGTGCAGGGAATCAACAACACATAGCCTAGTGTGTACGTAACCTAATCACGCATATCCTACCGCCAGGTGACTCATGGACAATGTCCCGCCTTTCCAAATAAGGTTTGCTTGATGAATGATATATATCCCATTTAAAGCATTTACCTTTTTATTAGCTATTTCGTATATTTAGTGGATTGAATCTATACATCAATGTATATTTCACACCCCGTACTCCAAGGACTCTTTCGCCTTACCTGCGTCTTTGTAAGGCTAATGAGATACCGCATCACTGGGAACTAGATGTTGTATTACTCCGCATGCGCATAGCGAACTCGCTGATCATGGCGGACACATAACTAAAGCTACTCGGATACTATTACTCGCATTTGAACTGTGTTTTATCAATGTGATTTTCTCTAAAACTGGGATTTACCGTACTGGATAGGATCATTACGTTGTTTTCTTACGGTAGGTAGACATTTAACGTTTAGTTTTCTTTGATTAGCGAGATCGAAGTGGGCCGGTCCAGTTGGATAAAAATTAGGCCGACTCAGGTGTATGGCCTAGTTTAGACTGTCACCGTACACATCCACGCGATTTGTGTTCTTCGATGTTACAGTGAAGTCAAGGCTTTTAGTAACCTGCTGTATAACGGATCTGAGTTTGTCATTGATTGTATTAATATATATGGCGAGTATATGGATGAAATTTTATACAAAACATATCGGTAAACTGGAACTTGACTAAGATGTGGCAAGCCTCGTAGTTCTGTTTACTACGCACATTTACTCGAGTGTATACTCTCCCTGCCCGCACTTGTTCATTCAGTGCACCATACGGCTACCTGTATTAACCGGTCATTTAAGACAATTAGGGCATTTTTAAAAAATAGAACCAACAAAATATGTATCTATTTCATTGAATTAAAGAACGTATGCATAATATTTTTCAAGTGTGAAAAGAAAATGATTAAAAAGTAATGTAATTTTTTTTATATGTCGTATATTAAAAATGTGAGCTAAAATTATTAAGCCATTGAACTAACATGCATTTTTTATTGAATATGTAACTACATTTGTTTTTTGTTTGTTTTAATTTGATTGAAGGGCTATCAATAAATGGTTTATTTACGTTAATTGTGTATGGTTACTTTAATAGGAAAATGATATCGGAAGAAAAGGTTATAAATACGTTTAAAAAATTTAATTTTGCAGGAATAATATATTAATCGAGAGGAATAAATCGAAAAAACATGGATTTTCACAGAGCATGGATAACTAACAGTTATTATACTATTTATAATTAAGATGAGGAGAAAATCCTTAATACCACGTAGCCTAGATAGAAAAATTGGTTGACTTTCCATCATTGTCACTTGTATGAGGCATGTGCCAATAATAGTTTGAGTTTGGAATATTGCATTAGTCAGACTGTGCTGCTATAGGTGGGCGTTAAATACGTCTGAAACAACAAGATGCATCTCTGAGTCTGAGTCATCAGATTTCGATCAATAAAATATTGAGTAAATTTAATTCGTACAAAGCGAAAGCTCATTGTTGTTGGCTTAATGTAACATATGATACACATGGATCAGCTTTCTGATATGAATTATTAACAATGGAACTTTCTTACCTCTATGAATGAACAGTGGTTTAGTCTCTGTTATTCGCCCTGATAGTATCATTTATTGAACACGAACATTTTTTGCTACATTGGATTGATTAAATGGAGCCACAGGAGCGTTTTATATGAACGCAATGTTCTGCACTGGTTTTCAAACTCTATAAGCTTATAGTATTATAGTGAAGGATGAAAAACATTTTAAATTTAGATTTTACTCTTTAAAATGGTAAATATAAAAACTTCTATCAGCCCTTTGAATAGCTCATACTGAGTTGCTTTAAATTAAGCTATCTCCTGTTTCAGTTGTGTATTTTATTTATTTTCTACGAAAATTAAGGCCTGCAGATATATTTAGTATTGAATGTATTTTTAAGTTGGTCTAAAACTACATAAAATGTTAAGATTATACCAAAATAATCATTAAGTTTAATTTATACATTTACAAAATATGATCTAAAGTTGCATAGATCTACTGATCAATTAGTCAGTAAGTGTAGAAAACAAAGCATTTTATTTTCAACAAAATATATTCAAAACAGTTTTATTTCACTCTTGAAGATCCATTGGGAATTTGTATCGTCTATAACTTTCTGTGCTAATTTCTTTAAAGAATGAATTTAACAATAGCCCCATTATCCCAGAGTCTCTTGACAATCTTTTAAAGATTTAGGTTAATGTTTTCAATTTGAAGTATTTGGTGACTTCCTGGCTGTGTTAATGTTTCACAGGTTGTCCTCCCTGATAAGTTGATTCCTGGCTGTGTACTAATGATCTCTGCTAGTGGTGGAATGGGGGTAGGGAAGGGTTAATGAACATGTAATCAGAGAGGGGCACATCTGGGCTCTGTTTACAAAACTAGCAGACTCCTCTGTATGGCCTCATATTGTTTCCAAGACCCCAAGGTGCCCTGTGACGACCTGTTGTGCCCAACCCAATGACAATAGAGAAGGTGCAGCTCTCCGCCCAGCCCTGATGTGACAGTTTTATGCTCCACCAAAACCCCCCATACAATCCTTGTTCAAGCAGCACAATGGCATCTTAAGACACTTGACACTGTGTTATCTCACTCTATTGCCAATATAAAGTTAAGAAAGTGAACTTGTAGATATGGAAGGTTAACTGTTGATTCCTCAGGGAAGTGTAATAGTGTGTAAAGATCCATTATAACAGGTGCTCTCTTCTCCTGCTTGATTGCTTCAGAAAAGAGTAAAGATGAAATAAGAATGTGTAGAGCAACAGCTTGTTAAAGGATACATTATAGAATAATAGATAAAGGGCCCTATAGTAGATGGTTATCAGACATGGAGACTGCCTACTGTGTATTCATTATGTTAAACAGAAGCAATAGATGTTGTAGCAGTTGGGGGTCTTTTGTAGACATCACCTCAAACTTGTCAAATTGCATGTAACAGATTCAGACTTACATATCCAGCTGTTTTTAAAATTATGAAAGGGATTATCCAGCTATTAATCCATTTCATTTTGATTACCATAGATCCTGGTGACACAGGTTATGTCTGGGCTTACACCTGTAGTACCAGCTTAACCTGCCTAATTGTTTATGTAAGCCGAAATCCAGCTGTTCAGGTGAATGGGATTAGGGATTAGCTTGCTACCTTTTTCCTTTCATCCACATTCTGTTATGACACAGTTGTTTGTAATCAGGCATTTATACATTGGATAAAGTCAGTCTTGTGACAAGTTTCAACAGAGAAGTGTCAGACATGTACAGAGAGAGCACACCTATGCTGTGGAGAAAGGATTAGGATTATATCAACTTAAAACTCAATATTTAGAATTAACACATTATAAGGTAAACTACTGTACTTGTTCTAAAACTATTGCATTTTATTGATTTTACATTTTCCATTAGCCTTAAAATAAATTTCATAAATAATTTTTTAATTTTGTAAACTGGTTCTCAACTTTCAAAAAGGTATATTTCGTTCTTTGATTTTTTTATATGCATTTGTTTTTATGGCGTGATGACATTCATTTTAAGTTGTTGATCATCTTTTATTTCATGAAGGATAGATTCTGATGTTTTGTTGAATTCATAATAGCGTAACAAGCAAATCGTAACCATTATTACTTTGTCAAACTAGTTTTTGTTGTGAAAAGTCGCCTTAACTCTCTTTGTTGATTGCTTGCTAGCCTCAGGCGTTCATGAGCAATATCAAGTTATTTTTGGGTAATCGTCTAAAAGCGTGCTGTAGTTGGCTATGAAGCTGTATTTCTCCAGGTGAAATACAGTTTGCTGAACATCTCTGCTTTTATTATGACCTGCAGTTTAAGTTAAAATTCTCTTTAACCTAGCAGTTTCTTCATATATATATATAAGTACATGTAAATCAATGAATAATTACTATGAGTTTTGTTGTATTGAAGCTGAATTATGTTTAGATAATAGCATTGGTCTATTACTGGTTTCAGTGGTTTGGGTTTTAATATTTAAGTGAGTAGGACAGATCTAAGATAACTGTAATATATGTGGAGTATCTGAGAGGTTTTGATTTTTGGGGTTTTGAATTCCAGTTCAATTACAACATCTGAAAACTGCCATAAGCTAACATTCTGAAGATAACTTACAGTTAAATTTAATTAAATAGGTTTAGATTGTCCACCCACCTGGCATTACACTGGGGTATATCACAGCCTTATTGCAGGTATACAAGAGGTGTTATTAAACTATAGGTTGTCTGGCTGTGTTTAGAGATACAATATATATTGCATTCACAATAGACTGCAGTATTCACCTATTGTGTGTTTGAGTATGGAGGAAATACAACAATTCTATCTGTTAAAGAGAGCTCATCGGCAGAACAAAGTTGATTAGTTTGTATTGTCTGAATTTCATCTAGGGAATGTCATGGATTGCTGGGTTGATAGGCAGTCGTGTCCAGGGATGTTTTTTTCATCAGTTTGGGTTAGGTGGTAGCACACTTTTCATTAGACTGAAATATATATAGATTATAAATAAATAAAACAAAATATATATATTTAGAGTATAAAAACCTCCTCCAAAACAATCTTTTACTACTCTGTACATTTTTATATCAAAATCCTATTCCTATACTAATACTACAGCATGGATGACACTAAGTTGTAGAGCAGCAAAACTTGTTTCTGTTTTTAAAAATTACTATTACTGTTAACTGATAGAAAAACATAATAACAAATCTGTATATCATCATTTGTTAACTTAAAATATCGGAAAAACAAATGACTTCATGTCAAGGAAGATAAACATCAAAGGACATCCAGCCAGATAAATAATGAGCTCAAATGGAAAGAAAAACTCATTGTATTGTTTTTGCAGTTGGAAAGTAACTCTTTTGTATTGTTCTTTATTTGTCTTGCAGTTTTATTTTTGGCTCATCTCCAAACGATTGTTTATGTCTGGTTGAAGCTGGCCAACTCTAACAGACTGGGCAGCCTGACACAAGGCTGTTTGGCAATGTTACCCTCTTCTTTTTATCAGCTCTTTATACAAAGAAATTCAGTTTTAGGCACAGAAAAACTGAGCATCCGGCATGAGTTATTATATATGAAGCAGATTTTATATTTGATTTATAGAATAACACATTTTTACACTGCAGAAACATTGTACAGATTTACTTAAATCATAATCATATCTCCATGTTTTCCTGCGTTGCAAACTGTTGCCAATACAGTCACTGTTTTATGTGATTGCTGAATTTCAAGGGTTTGCAAAGAGTTATTGACTTCTGCTTGAAAGGTCTACACATTATTTAAGCAATTATTTTTTTCCTTAATTCGTACATGTATCCTTATAAATATTATCAATATCTACCGATCAATGCAAATTAAAGAAACAAAAAAACTAACTAATAAATTTTTGTTTTCTTCCATATTACAAGTACTTAGTGCAAGAATTCTGTGTAAAACTGCTTAGAATACAAACATATCAGCCTTGTTTTAAATTTTTGTATACTTACCTGTGTATCTTTTCTACACAGTCTATAGAAACTTAAGAAACATGAATTTTGTATTGGTTTATGATATGTACAAAGTACAATTAGGGAGCCTAGAATTGCATTGTAAAGTTTTTAATACATAATCATAATTGTTCAAAAGAATAGAAGGGAAACTAAAAAAACTGAGGTAACTGACTATCCAGAAAACTTGCGTTTTGTTGTAAGATTTAAATTAAGAATTTTTTTGGTATATCTCATCATTAGTGTAATATTTCAATTTCTTTTGGATACTGAAAAACAGACCTATATAACCATATAATGAGACGATTTATATATAAAACATTTGTGATCACTGGATCTATTAAAATACCAGAGATTACAATCTACTTATTTACATATCCTTCACTGTTTATGATTGATGTTATGTATTTGTGATGTTACAATGAGTGTCATACTGTGCAGAGGTTTAGCCTGTTTGTTTAACATTGAATAGGCGTTTAAAATTCTTTCCCTGGTCGTATGTATGTAAATAAGAATTTATATTCATGTAATTGTCTTCGTGCAATGTTTCCCACTGATTGAGCAAGGCATGGGTTCGTCTGTCTGTTCAGTGGACATTTTTGTGATTGAGATAGTTATCAAAATAATCAGACTTAGTTTAACATTCTTTAACTGTAATTCTTTGCATACCTAGCTATAGTAAATCTATACAGTAACTTTAATAGTGTTTTTGCTTTTCATTACAGACTATGTGATATTCAGACACAATGTTTTTTCCAACGTAACTCTGAGATGACTTTTTCACAAATATGGATTCTGTACCTGGACTTTAATTGCTTTTTGGATTAATTGGATAATACCTTTACGATGGAGGAGTACGATGATGGCCTGGAAATGGGCGTCCCAGCTGCATACTATGATACATGGAATAGACATAATAGCATTGCTTTTAGCAATTATAAAGGTTTACGAAATGCACCTGGGGAGAATAACTGCTTTCTGAACAGTGCTGTACAGGTAAGTCTACCTTTAATTGCAATTTGTTGTTCTGTACCAAGATTACCTGTTTAAATCAGTATTACTACAGTCTGCCAGTAGTTTACATTGAAGAACTGATATTTGTACTTTTTCAACCGGGATTGAAATAAACAATTTTCTTGAGAACTTTTCTAGTACATACAAACTTTAAGTTGTACAGATGCAGAAAAAGCAGAAAAATAAAGATGTTTTATAGTGTCTTCATGGATAACACTTTTAGATGCATAGTAACTGTTTGCTTTAAATGGCGTTTCTGTTGGAGCAAACTATTTGTAATGCATTCCTGTCTTAATATTTTTTTAACATATATGTATGACATTTAAGTGGTTATTTGTTCCTTTTCAATAGAATATTATTTTTCTCTAAATGTAATTGTGTGCTCTCAAAAACTTTCTTAGTTCCGCTTAGTTGTTGTTTAAGTTTTCCTATTTTTTAGAATAAAATGTTCTCAGTCATATTCTGAGAGTACCTCCGTGTTTAAGCCAAACACAATGGAGTTTGTGTACAGTTGTAATGAGACTGTAGCCTACTAAACTTTATATTGTCATTGTTAAAGTTGATACCTATAGCATGACACTGTAGTACATTGTTTAGTTAGGCCAAACTATATCCTAAGGCATTGAATGTCAAATGGATTCACTTGTTTTCTTTTGACCATTGGCAGCCATGAACTTGTTATTTTGAACTGTCACATGCTGTGGTCAAATGATGGTCATTAGAAATTAGACCCTGTATCACTTGCTCTGACACAAGTTACATCTGTAAAGGGGAGGTTTATTTAACAGGATAAACACATTTTATCTTTAAATCCTAATTAATGATAGACTCTGGAACCAAAGTAGACCACAGTTGTGTCATATTGTTAGTTTGATTTATTTTTGTGCTATATTTGAAAAGTTTAAGGATACATTTTATAAAGATAAGAGTACCACATCTGGTTTTAAAACATCTGTAACTGTTGAACTTAAACCTGTCTCCCATGATGTCATTTGTTTTATTAGTGCAAAAAAATTCATCATTATTCCACTGAGTTTATTTGCAGTCTGCATGATTTCGATAAACTATACAAGATGATAGCCCAGTACATGTTTAAAGTGCACAAATTTGATTTTACATTCACTTCCCCAACATGCTATTCATGGTGAATCAAACAGACCATGGTTTAAATGCTAACTTAGAGATAAACCATAAATCTTGGGTTACTGAATAGCACCTCCTATGGTCAGAGATTGAGTACTGATAACCGATCTAAAACTCTGATAATCACCAAGCTTCCCTCCTAGACATGGGTAATGTTTGTGTTATCAACCTATATCAGGATCCTGGCATCACTTTGGGTGCTAAACACATGGGTACATTAGATTTCCTAACACACATGTGTTTTAAAAATTGCCGCCCCATAATAATATTTGTGCATAAGTTTTGGTCTATCATTGCATTCCGCTGTGCTGCTTATGGATTTGCATAAAACTTACAAACTACTAATTTTTCTATGTCGGTCATCTGGCCAAGGTTTAATCAACCAAAAAACAATTTGAAGTTGTTTGAATGAACATACATTGTAGGATTTAGACAGAAAGATTTACGCACACACATAGGCCAGACAACAGGGGTGGACATTATGTGTTTTGTATGGATAAAGAAGCTAGTGCTTGACCAAACAGAGATCTGTTGACCATGTTTGTTCTGAGATAAGCAGACATGTGACTGACCCACACTCGTTCAACACCCTTTAGCTTCACGACAAACTAACCACTTTGTCTCCACTGTTTCTTAAACAACAACAAGATGCAGTTTATATAGACTTTTCCTTTATGACAGTCTTCTCCCAAGTACCTGTATGTCTTCATGAAGCTTTTAAGAAACAAATACAAAGCATCTGGTTTAAGGGATCACTTTTGTCTTGGACTTGGAGATAAATGATTCTTAGAACAGCCATAGAAGTGCTATTGTGAATATCTTACCAAAATGGTCTTAAAATCTTACAACATATTTTGAAACATTGGTAATAAGTTGCTGAATTTTTTTATATATTTTTTAGTTCTACAGGTGTATTTAACCTGTAATTATCAGGTATTTTACCTTACAAATCATTTTACTGTTTTAGTGAACATAACCAATACAATTTTTAATTTTTTTTTGTTCTTTCCTTTTTCTCATAAACTAAGAATTTTAGAATGAAGTACTCTGTATATGTGGTTACAGTTTATGTTAACAATAACTCTTTTGGTAGATTCTATTAAAAAAAAAAACGCAATTTGTCTACAAGATTACAGATTTGGAACTTGGTGTCTGTTAAGTTAACCAGAAGATGTTAAAAGCAGCTTAGTAATTAACCAGAATTCTTCAAAGTTTGACAGCGTTGCTCGAAAGTTTACTGTAAGACAATGAAATCCCCAGGCAGCTGATGTGATAATGGGTTTTACAGTGTGTGTATTTGGGATGTAGATTGTAGCTTAGGTAGACCTTCACATCACTCAACCTGAGAATTGTTTATCTTCTGGGCCTGTTCTATATAACTCATCAGGACTTCTGTAATTATCCTATCTTCTCTGGAGATTTAAAACAGCAGTTTAACTTTCTTGTCCTTTCTCTTCAAGATAAATTTTTTCCTTAGTCAACAAAATCTAAATATAATGCTATTCCTAAGTTGGTTGGTAATTATTGTGTATAGGTCTAAAAGTTTAGTATATATTCTATTAGAATTATTGAAGACTTACAGTAACTCATCAATCCCCACCAGTAATTAGATTCTCTTTGGACAGGTGAACTTTACAGGTAGCCTCGTTAACTACCTTCATAGCGCCAGACACACACAGCAGTAGACTACAAAGGGGCATCTATTCCAGACAATGATTGATGTACCTTATTAAATCTATATTCAATTAGATTTGTAATTTCATGTAATGTAACCACAAGTATAGTGTATATCTCTATTGATAAAATTACATTCAGGCTTTATGCTGATATATACTTTAAGTTGAATGAAAGTAATTAATGTTAGATGGTTTATTAGCAAGTAATAATTAATTACAAATATATGTATTTGTCTTATCAAAAAGAGGAAATTGTTGATCGTTTAACATGAACAAATGAGTGGGATGTTAATTTTGATGCAGACAAATAAGTTAGTGTTTTGGGAATTTATTTACTTTATTTGATGTAGATTGTAGTACACAAGCCATTTAGTATTTCTAAGGCCCTCATCTGTTGTTCAAATATTAGTGTGTCAGCTAACTGATACTCCCTGTGCAGCTCAAGGGTTCAAGTCCCTTTGTCAACCTCTGGTATAAGGCTTTGGCACATGATTTTGCTCTTGTAGTTACATGGTGGATTTTTACTACATTTCCTCCTGGTTTTCCATCATGTTTAAGAAAGGCAGAGTGAAAAGTGACAATCCGTTTTCTTAAAGGTGAAATTGAACAAATAGTAAACCTATTAGTATAAAAATCAAATTTATTAAAGTTGTGAATATTTATGTATGTGACAAATTGCAATAAGGAGACCAGGCTCTGTTTTAGAATTAGTTAACCAGAGTTGGTCAAGACTGGTGTTCTTAGGCAAATAGTGTCCAATACAAACACACCTGTGACCAGCTTTCTGCTGTCTTTACCTGGAGGAGTAAGGAAGCTCTACCTGGATAAGCCAGCTAGCCTATGTCAATTTACACACCAGCGACCTTGTTACTGCTGGCGGCTGACACCCTACAAGCCAAGCTGGCATGCTGCCAAGATTTGGGCTTGTCTTGCTTGGGCTATTTGACAAGCAAGCCCCCTTCAAGCTCTTTTGTTGATTCACCTATCCTGGTAAAATAAGGTCCCTTACTACACAATTTTCTCTTTCTCTAGTGTATTGAGGTGAAAAAGCCTGTTCAATGGCACCTTGCCAACACAGCACCCTGCCCTTCAATTAACTGTTCTTAGATCGGGAAGGGCTGGGCTTTCAAGGGCCACTCTAATGACCTCTATCCATATGCTTGGCTACATGTTTCTACAAGAACCTTTTTACTTGCATAATTTGGGGTTGCCATGAAAATAATGGACACAAACCTGAGCCGACCCTGTAAACACCTTAACATATTATATAGCAGTTTTTGTGGTCAGCTGTCAATCATAACTAGGTAGACTGTCAAACTTTCTCTGATTTCTTCGTTAATAACACATGATCCCTGCTGTGAAGATATTAAGTTGATCGTTCTCATTGAGCCGTTTTATTATTAATGATGTACATGTTTTGAGAAGCAACAAATAAAAGATTCACATGTAAGCAGTGAACTGAGGCAAATCAGTGTCCCAAAGAAATAATAAGTCTTTGTCATCAATAAATAGTAGGTATTAAATGAAGTGGTATCCGATATCAACTGAAACACTGCTCTACTGTACAGATAATGAGGGATATATATATATACAGTATATCTATGAAAATACATATTTATCTGAATTTTATAGAACGATGACTCTTATGTTTACAATTTGATATATAGAATTAAGAAAAACTTATATAATAATGCATGAAGGTAGAAACAGTATTTTGCAGTTAACAGTGACACCTGCCTATATGTATATCAATTACTTAATACATATTTTGGTCATAATTAAACTTTATACGTTTGCATATTTTATTCTACTGTACAAAAATACACAAACAGCCATACAATACATGCAGGGAAAAAACCCTGAATTTATTTATTTAAATATTCACTACACATTACAGTAGTCAGTAGTTTATACAAAATGCATTAAACCAAAGTCACTCCCTCAGGCATGCACAGGTTTGTGTTATGAATATGTGTTGTCAGAAAACAGTACCACATGCACGCATGTTTAACTATAATGTCATGATAGCAACAAAGCTAAATGCAAATCTGTCTTTTAGCAAATCTGAAAGCCCCTCTTTGTTGTTAATCTGTTAATCTGCACTAAGTGAGTATTATTATATTAGGAGATTTGGTTGAGATATAAGCTTACTTTGAATTAAAGCAAAAACTGATGATGGCAGAATTAATTGCTGAAATATTGAGATCAAAATGAGTCTTTCATTCTTTGGCATTAACTTCCTCCTACTATGCTAAAGTTATCAGTGGAAACCTAGGATTTCATTTTTAAAAGACCATTACTGTGTTTAATAGTAGGCAAACAGAAACTGGAAAAACATTGGAGCTGTGTAATATTGTTATATAGTTGATATCAATAAACATTTTTAATTATACTCTAGAACATAAGTCAAGGTCATTCCAGTTAAGTGTGGTAAAATGTAAACATAATTAAAGGTAGGGTCGACTGGCTCCTTACCTCATTAAGGTAAACTTACAGTTGGGCAAATTACCATAAGTAAACTGTCAGCTTAATGGAAGTGTTTCACCTGTCAGGTGTTAAACATGTCAAGAAATGGTTTTTTCGACTCTACTTTTTCATAACAATCCTTTCAACCTTTTATGAAATCATTTTTACAAACAAGACAGTTCTTTGTTTTACCTTTAAATAAAGAAAGTCATGTATTAAAGTCGTGCCCTTTGTAGTTAACACTGGGTGTTTATCTACTTTTGTTTGGATGAATCACTATAAAGGTTTTCTCAGACTTTTAGCTAAAAATCTTATAAATGACTAATGCTTTTGAAGTCACTTTCCTGTAAAATTTGTCATCTTGCAAGGGCGTTATGATTGAAGTATATTCAAACTATGGAGAAATGATAATTTTCCAACAGCACATTTATAAATAACACTCCACATAAAGTTTGTGTTGGGCTTAAATCTTTAGAAAACTCTAACAGCATGTAAGTGAAAAAATATATATCTCACTTTTAAGTGAAACACATTTGGCTTGGAAGTCCACTGAGTAAGGAAGGGCATTATGATTAAATGAATGAATGAATCAATAAATCAATCAAACTTAACTGTATTAAAAATTAAAGCTGCTGCAAGGTCTGAAATTCTGGTCTTCCTGAACCAAGAAACAATGAAAGTTGGCGATATTGAACAAAAACCTTTCTGAATGGGCTTCAGAAAATCTAGATAATGCAAAATATAATTTGAATAAACAGGATATGATTTTGTAAAGAGTTTATGAACATAGATTTATCCTCTAGAGATTTATCGCTCTGAGCATTGTGCTCTTGATGCTTTGGCTGACAAGGATATCAAATACGCTATACAAAATACCCTTATAACTGCATGGCCAGGACATAACATTTACATTGACACCGCCAGAACAAGTTCCAAAACTCAATCCTGTGTATCAAATTTCAGTTAAATTGACAGACAGGAAGTTTTTTGTTTGTTGTCCTGGTTAGGCAAACCATTGAAATTTAAATATATCTGGTCACGACAGGAAGAGCTCTGGCAAGTCACCTGAATTAACTGGCAAAGTGGTCCGTCTCAATCCATATTGTTTTTTAATACACACTGGTTGCTAAGTACTGGGATGTCTTACATGTATATGCTTAAACCCCAGTGGTTGACTACAGTAATTCCTAAAATCCTTGATTTCCACTGATAAGTTAAGCATAGTACAATAGTAGTGTTACTTAGAAGAACATTTAAGACTAATTTTTCCTGATAAAAAGTGATTATGGCGAAATATTAAGTCAAAATGAATCTTTTGTTTTGGAGTAACATTACTCAGGACTGACTAATTCTTAATATCCATCATCACCCCCTTCATTCGTTTTACTCATTTGACAAGATTTGAAATGCATATATTAGCTGGTGATTAAAGATTCTCTTTTTCATTTAAAGCTACTGTTGTTAGTTTTTCAAATACTGATGACACTTTAGCTCTCTCCCCAATCTGAAGGTAAGCGTCCTCCCCCTAGCATTCCCTAGACCTCCCTGAGGTAGCTTTTTGGAGTGGCTTGTCCTCAGGTAACATTCATACTTCCGGCCAGGACAGCTTTGATGGTGGTCGCCCAACCCTTTCCTCTGCCCTTTGTCCCCTGGTGTGTATGATCACCCCTGAAGGCACTCTTAACCACCAGTAACATAGCGGGTTCTCCTGCTGTCTATGAATTACCTTCCCCTACCTATACTTTATCTAGTCAATGGTTGTGATTTCTTATCTAAAGGTCCTCTTAACCTTTTGTTTGATGGCCATCATCTCTCCATCCAGACTGTTAAACCTGAGGACAGCTTACCTTTGATCCCTCTATCCAAACCACTTAATCACCCATTGAGGGTAGCTTAACCAGGAATAACTATTACAGAGGGCAGGAAGCAGGAAGATTTGGATAAGAAAAGCATTTCCTGGCCTTCTGTTACTCATTTTCCTTTGAGGTGTTTTAATTAGTATTCAGATCCTGATAGAAAACTATTTGGAGAATTTTCCACGCCTACAGGTAGATAATCACATATTAAACGCAGACAAATTAAAGCCGTTAGAATATCAATCTACGACACTTGTGTTATTTGATGTATGCGCCTGAACTTTAAAGGTGATATGGGTGTTTGCAAGTTAACACTTCAGGTAGAACTCTAGCCCAAATTAAGTGGTAATGACAAAGTGTTTCATCTCTAATGAAGAATCTAACACTTTCTAATTCATAAAAAATACTATCAGCCAGTTTCCTCTTAATAAAAAATACTATCAACCAGTTTCCTCTCCCTATATACCCAGTCATAGAAACAAAGTTTATTTCATATATCATTGTTGTTTCACAGTTTACCTGAGATTGGTTTACACATACATGTTTGTTAATTTATGAACTAAACACAGATTTCAAACTGTGAAATGGTCGTATACAAAAATACATGATCTACGTCATATATTGATTTGACCTGGACTTACTCCGGAAATACAATTTCAACTAACGATAAAATGTGTGGTGTATTTTACACAGAAAGGATGACCAGAATAGATTATCTCTGTACTAATAGGATAGTTTTATTGATGTGATTCTCGACAGAGATAGATGGTCTTTGTCAACCAGTGACCTGTGACTGAACATTCAGATAGGTTGTTAACGGTATCTTTGACCATTTGTTTTCTCTCACCTTTGTAATTAGGGCCACTTAACTGTTATATATTGATATAACTACATTATATTTTAAAGGGTAATGTTTTTCAATTTTTTTTTAAATGCATACTTTATTCCAAATATAGAAAGTATTAAATTGCAAATCTAATAACTATAATTGGAAAATTACAAAAAAAGATCTAAACATCAATATTAACAGTTGATTCTAACATATATTAATTTGTTCTAAAGTTATGTGTTTGTTAGATTGGGGTTTAACATCACACTCAAGGCAATTATTCATTTCACACTATCTTGTTTATAATCCTTGGAAAACCGAGAGGAAACCTTGTGCTGACCTAATTGGCTGTGTGTTGGCGGTTACCTTTACAGTCACTGAGTTTTATTTGTAATATTTGGTCTGAGCAAAACATTATAAAAATTGCTATAAAGATTTTTGTCTGGTTTTGTTTGTGTCTAAGGTTCATAGAAAATGTGACAATAAATGCATACATTTCCTGGATTGTATTTTAAAATCTTAAAAGCTACACCATACAAGTAGGTTTCATTTTAGTCAGCAGTGTATATGAATTAGAATATAGATATTTTGGTATCCCTATTAGAAAAAGAGCCAATATATTATGTTTAAGTTATTTTTATAAGTGGTAATATATACAGGTAACAGCACTCGTCTGTCTGCAGTTCAAAAAGCAATATCCTTCTAAAACATTTTATTAACCCTGATATGGTGAGTCAACAGAGGATCTTATTTACCTGTAACAAATTATTCAGTAATTAGATCAGACAGGCGTAAGGAGTGATGATACATTTATCACAAAATTATTATTTGGCCTTTTACACCTTTTTGTTAAAATAAGAGTTTTGTTTTGCTGACTTATCTTGGATGTCAGTAAAGAAATATATAACTCTAGTATAACCCTGTCTTTAGTGTGACATGATTGATACAGCAATTTAGACTAGCTCAAGTCAAGGTTGAATAAGTCATTCCTCAATGAAGCATTCGTTATTATTATGGGCCAGTTTTATCCAAGCTAGCCTGATTAATACTTAATTAAACGATTTAATCTGTGCCCAACAAAAATGAATTTTTAATTAGGAAATAATTTTCTGTAGCTTAATGTTATTGGCTTAAAGCTAAAGATGTCTGTATTAACATAGATTTTATCATTAAAGCACAAGCAGCTTTATTTAAATGTGAATCCATTAAAATTAAATTTGTGTTTGTAAAAAAAAAAAATCTTAAACATATATACGCGAGAAGTTTTTTTCATATTTTATTAGTAGAGATGCTAATGAGTTTATATGGTTTTTGGCTTTATAATAGACGTAACAGTATTTTTGTTCTAAAACAAATGCTCATTTAATATACACAAGCTAAAATAGGGCAATTATACAAAGGCTGGTGGCTCAAAGCACTTTTAAATGTAATGTTCCAATAGATAATGTCACACCATGGGGAAGGTCTATCTCTTATCCTCTATTAGCGATTTAATCTGGGGTTTGCAGCCAATAGTCTTTCAAGCAACTGGTCCCTGCACAATGTGTAAATTTTATGGAGGGTTTTGTATTAATAATGACATGTTGAAAATTATAATTTGGTTGAAAGATAGCATTTGGCTTCACTAAAGCAAAGGGTTTTCTGTGGGACAGACCACAACCGTTGCTGGACTTGACAGAGGTTGACTGAAATAAACATGGGTCAGGTGAAATTGATTGCAATAGACAGACATTGAGTTCAGGGGGCTTCAATGGATTGTATTTATCATGACAATAGACGCTTAGCAACATGTGGCATATAGCCAGTGACAGCTGTGTTATAATCTATGAATATGACGGAGGTCCAGTTTAATATATCGTCATTCCTATATTGACTCACTTTAGCCCATATGCAGAAAAACTGCCCAAAATTACAATAAACTATGAAACATAAAAAAAAGTAAGAACAGGTAAAATACTAAAAAAACAACCCCATCTAAAAACTAGCGCATCATTTGTTTTAATAAAAGTGACAAGTGGAACAACAAGAGTGAGAGATGAATAAAGTACCACAGCAAATGAATAATATGTTTTTAAAGCACTGAATGTTTTAAATAAAGCAATGTTATAAAAAAAAATGCCAACATATAACAATAGAAAAACGTTTTGTACAAAACATGTTGAGAATCTAGCTTCATTATACATAGTACATACATGTGTTTCATAGCCAGCCAATCCTCTACACTCTGGTTGAATCACACAAAAAAAATTATAGTGTAAAATTTTATAGTGTAATTATTTTGTGTCAATTTCTCATCAAGAATATGATAAAGTGAAACTGAAATAATAAGGTATGCTGGTATGAATTATATAAATAGGTTACTAGTAAAAACAAAGTGGCATCTGGTACATTTGTAATCAATGTTCTCTTGATATTTACTTATTTATGGTTTGACAATTCCTTTAATATTTTCATTCCTCTTGCATTATATATATTTAATGAGTTTTTGCTCTGTTTCAGGTATTTTGGCACCTCGATGTTTTCAGGCGAAGCTATCGCCGTTTGACTGGACACAGTTGTATGGGAAATTCATGTATATTTTGTGCCTTAAAGGTAAGTTTCTCTTTATAATAGATAATTGTAGGTTTATTTTAGACTTTTTGAAGCTTGGAGTTGGAGCATGTATTCCATTTTCAAGCTTTCTTAGGCTGACCTGGACCTAAAACAACAATTTTGATGTACATATCTTTTAAAAAAAATATAAGTTCAGTTTATCTACATTCATTGATACAGGACCCACAACTGAAAGTAATTTTTTTTTAGGCCTTCGGGACTACAAGTGAGTCGGATCATTGACTTATAACATAGAGGGAATATGGTTCAGTTTCCTCCCCTTTTTATATTCTGAATGAGCCTGAAATACACTGGCCATTACATTATACAAACAAAACCTACACCTTTCCTGACCTAAATATGTAGTGTTCTAGTTCAACAACAAGCACTTGTTCCAATTCAAAAACAAGCACTTGTTCATGACAAAACACTCAATCAATGACCATACTATTGATTTTTGTACTCCCCAGACAGCTATTTGACTGTACATACATATATTTGTAGAGTATATCATTGTCCCTGCAGTGTGTCCACACAAATCAATTGCAGAATGATGTGGCTGTTAACATACTATTGGTACCATAACAGTATAAATTTTCTTTGAAGTTTCTTTTCATTTGTGTCTGTTTGGAAAACAAAAATAGTGTTAAACATGTTGGTATTATCAGCATCTGCTGTCAATGTACACTGGTGGATAATTACAATTTTCTAGGATTGCATGGTTAATACCAAAAACAAAAGCATTTTAATTGAAAGAAAAGTGTACAATTTATGGGTTTTTGTTTTGTGAGGAGTTACTCTGTTTAATGTATGATGATATGTTTTTTCTATTAGCCAGGTAAAGTTGTTCTATTCAAACCATTCAGTGTAGGTTGAATGTTGGCTTAAATATCAAGATGGTCAGTCTAAGAAAGGAATGGTACTTGTTAGCAATTTAGTTAAGATCAAAGAACACCATATACAACCGCTTTACAAAAGATTCTGTGTGAAGAAAATCTATAGAAAAGCTATGTCTTGTAATTCAATGAGAATACCAACAAAGCTCAGCAATTAGTATAGCTTCAGCATCATCCTTTCTCTTTTCTTTCTTAAACCTACCTTAAATCACCTCAAATTTTGTCCATGACTAATCCTAACTTGTTGTGACAGTATTACAGCATATAATCAAACAATTTTATGTTTTCTGACAATTTTTGATGTCTCTCAGACACAATTTCCAGGTCTTTGAAATAGCTTCCAAAAGAAAGTAGTGATTTTATGGACGAATTTGTGGTGCTTTAGGGTATTTATACAAAACTATAGAAATATTTGAGAAATATACAACATTTAATTGAACCATCTTTGATATTAAAGAAATGACAAGTAATGCGACTTTGTACATTATGTATATTGCTACAAGCTTTCGAAGTACAACTCACTTCATCATCAGGTATGGCATTTGCAAAGAGGGTTGTGAAATCATTCTTTATATAGGGGTGGTGACAACAATACATACTATAGCATGAAAAGATATGAGGGTGGGTTGTTTAGCATACTAAAGCAATAGTCAAGTTATACAGATAGAACAATATAACAAGGTTTTGGGCTCGCATTAGATAACAATAGGTATATAAACTGAACACAGACTCCTGTTGCCAACAATTGCCTGACGAAACGAGTGTAATGTAACGTCAGGACACAGTTAGGGTGCATTCTCACCGTGCGATTTGTAGTATCGATTGCGGTGGATTTCCCTTATTTAAGGAGTTTTGATCAAGTTGATTGATCGACTGTTTTGTTCATTTATCTTAAACGATCAAAATGTCACCAATGTGAGGAATCCCTTTAAGTCGTAACTACAAATTGTACTGTGAGAATGCACTTTTACGTATCTTAGACGTAATGCCATTTTCGTATCAAAGAAACAACGACGGACTGAAAATTGATTTCAGGGGTAGGGCCTACACCAGATGGAACTTACACCACTTTGAACAAAAGCATTGATAATAACATGCTATTTTCACACCAAGCTGGTTAAACCCAACTTAACACATACCCACATATACCATATGACATGATGTATTTAACAGTTGTTGGTGGTTTACGAAGTCAAATGTCTTAGTAAAATCCGTACATGGTCTGAACCGGGAAATTGTTGATTACCCTTGAGACATAGTTGAAATAGCATACAAAATGTGTAGATTGATTCGCCCTTATACCGCGTTGTTCAGCGGAATTTGCCACAATTGTTGGTAGAACGTCAAGGAAATTTGAAAACTTGAAGGTTTGGTTTAATTTTTCAGCTCTTTTGTGATCTTTGGAAGTATATTCTTTTTTGTTTCCTTATAAGTAAATGAGGAAAACAATCTTTAATAACGCTGAGCATGTGCGTCATTAAATTAATGAAGAACCTACTACTGGCATTGATTTTAGCATTTCACATTTGCATGCTCTAATTATATAAGATTATTGGGCCTAATGAGTTGTTCGAAAACATTATTCTCGCTTTTCTTTATTTTAGAGCGTTTATACACAGTCTCCCGGTGCCTGGGGGCATGAATACGGTATTTCTTGAGTTTGTGCAAAATTTCTGCACGCTCTCATCCATTCATATTTCTTGAAAATGCAGGATAAAATAAAGACGGGTTTCGAGGCTATAGAATATAGATAAATATTACATTTGTACCCATGTGACTTAAACTTCTCAAGTATTTTATCTTACCTTTGTCACAATGTACGTTATCCACACTAGCCCAGTTATTGCAGCATTTATAATACCTGACCTGCCTGTAGCGCGTTACAGTCCTGAAAATGATTGATTGATCGATTGATTAACTGGTTGATTGATCATTGATTGATTGACAATCGATTGATTAACTTTTATGATAAATGGAAAAAAATAAATAACTATAATACTACCTGTACGTTGTACATGAGCTCCATCCCCACAATCCGCAATCCCTATCATATCTCTCCTGTGCGAGGTATGCCTCTGTCCGCGTCATTGAACACACATTTCGTCTGGACAGTACATTAAATACAGTCTTGTATAAGGTGATTTATTGATTACCAAATGGATATATCCTGTGTATTGTTATAACCAACAAAGAAATTACGGCTTAACACTCAAGCAATGTAATGAAAGCCGAAAATGGAAATTTAACATTTAAAAATGTTTATTCAATTAAGTGTATCATTTCTGGTTCTGGACATGCTTGTCATTCTCAAAAAATAATTATATGTAATATGAAATTCGACCTATGGCAAACAGCTTTAACATGTCTATAAGTTTAAATTCGTAAAATGCCAAGGCTTTAATATAATTGGCACGAACCTTGGAAGGTTGTTAAATTTTCCATTGTGCATATTTTGATGAATTTCTAATTATAGCTATTATAATTTCAAGTTTGCGGCTCTTATACAAATGTTATAAATATGTGATTTGAGACAAATGGCATGCGCAGTATGATTCTTCGTAGTTTGTCATGCGATCAGTTCTTAAAACATCTCTACTTGTTGAACATGCAAAAAAAAAAAAGAAAAAAAAAAAAAAAAAAAAAATGCAAAAAAAAAAGAAAGAAAAAAAGAATCGACTATTTTACAAATTGAATTCACTTACCCATTACTTGATAGCGCGTCCGTTGAGATAACACATATTAACAGTACCAGACAAATAGCTACATTCACTAACAACATTGCAGGCCGTAAGTTAAATGAGTAAAACCTCTGCTGGGTTGTCGACTGGTCGTTCAGCTGGGCAAGTGTATCTTATATACCAACCGGAATTGACAATCCTTCGATATACCAGCCCACATAGACTGTCAGAAAACAAACTTCTACATGTGTTGTTCAACAAGGAGCACCATTGGAGAATGTGCACCGATTTAGCATAAAGCTATAATTAAATTATTCAGAATTATTCATGTGTTGTCCAATAATAAGGACGCGTGGATTATTTTAAAATTCATATCTGTAGGTTGAAGATCATCATTGGAAAAGTGCACCGGAAAAACATACATGCCTCCGAATAAAGCACATGCTATATTATTCCTATATTGGCCAGTCAGAACCCGTATATTTTTCCAAGAAATTTTCGTTTTCGTGACCTAATTCGTGTTTATGTCACATGTGACCCTTTAGGCTTTCGTGTTTATCCATGTATAGAAATAGCAATCTATCTAAGAAGTGAATAAACAAACAAGATGGTTTTAAGTTATTTTTTTCTCAAAGTGTATCTATTGACAGTTGTGGAAGTGTATTAGCCTCGTGTGCGACATATATGGGATATTGACTGACTATCAGCAATAAGAACCAGTACATATATCATGTTACCGTTTTCCCAGTATCAATCAATGAAGACAGACAGACACATACTGCTAAACGTGTGACATGATCGATACTTTGCTTTAACGAACGAAGAAATTGCAACAAAACTTATCACCTGAAATAAGACAATCCTACATTATATAACTGCACACAAACTTAATGACCTAAAATAAATCAAATAGTTTAAAAACGGTGATTGGAAAGTTCTGAACACGACTAAGATATTATTTTTCTTATAATTCAGGCTATCAAGGCAGTATTTGGGAAGTTTTGAATCTTACGATGTGCCTTGGCCACGTTAGTCTGTTATTACCGCTGATAACGTGGACACCCAATAATCTTCAAAGCAGGTCATATAGTTTTGCTGTATTTCACCCCACGCCTAATGAACATAGCCTATCCACTTCTATCCTCTCTTCTATTCTACACAACATAACCAGTGAGAGCAAAACTGTACTCTGGTTTCAAGAAAATCTCCTGGAGACAAATGTCATCTGACCAAGGATTAAGCTTAGATAAATGAAATTTTAGCTCCTGTGTATGGGCATACAAAAAACTGACTTTTTGTTGATATCTAGTGAAAACCATTTTAATGGACCAAGCTATTTTGATAAAACCCATTGGATTAAACTTATCCATCAATTACATGCGGGGTGCTCTGCTGAAGTGTGTTAACAAAATCATTGGCCGTAATCAGCTGCCCAACTAGTCCCTTTTCTTGGGATTTTACTTTCTTAATCTCCTTTACATTACCATAAACCTGATGTAACGTCTTGGCAAACTAACAGCGGCTTAACCTCGATATAGGGGGCCTCCCACAGTGGTCATTTCTATGTTCAGTGACTTTAATAGCTTGCATCTCCTGTGAGAAGATAAGAGCCCTTGACCTTTCCCCTGGTTCTCTATCAGTACTCTCAGATCTTTTCGTTGTCCCTTTTCTCATAGAAGCTGACTGAACGACGTCCAAGCTGTCATCTTCCTCTTTCTTTTCCTCCATATTCACAATTCAGACTGACTATTTAGTAGTTGTGTTTCATACATTAAAAAATATTATGTGCAAAGACATGGGATTGTAATAACAGGACAACTAAAACCACGTAAACCCTGGGGCGACTCAGAGTGGGAAGAGAGGACAAAAGCCTTTAGATGTTAATAAAATAATGCAGAGTGACAGTGCGTGTACCTCACAACTATCTGTGTGGAAAACTACTAGTACTGGGTATACTCAACAAATTGACACAATTTAATCTGCCATCACAACTCGATGTACTATTTACAGAGGAATTGATCAGCTACATGAATATCACCTTATTTACACACACACCCGCTGG
>JARFOD010026186.1:0-10778 GCA_031763545.1 Mopalia muscosa
CCACATTTTTTCCATTTTTTACTCTGCATAACATGTACCTTCGTATGGATGGCGGAAAATAGACAGGACACCTTACAGAAACATCACATCTAAAATTGTCTCTGCCCCGTGAGGGAGCAGGTGGGCCATGGCCCTGCAGAATATTCCCTCGGCTTCCTCGGTCGATTGCAAGAGGCGAGAAAAGAGGTTGCTTTCTGTTGCCCTGGTGTTCGCAGAGTTAAAGTGTGATAGAAAGCAGATTTGTTTGTGATGTTCTTTATTTGAGTCCGTCGTCATATAAGTGAAATACCCTTGAGTACGACGTTAAAGTCCAATCAAACAAACAAACAAACTTTGTGATGCAGCATCATCTAACGGGCTGTTAGACCCAGACCGTTGCTTTCACTGTAGGTTTATTGCACCTTGTTGTGTGATGGCCTTATATTATCTTGTCAGTGACGGTCTGGACATTTCTTTCTGCCAGTAACTGATTTATATCTCAGCATTACTAGATGCAGAGTTCTGTATCTTTAATAGTCTATCATACAATATAGCCTTATTTTGAAATAAAAAGTTTTAGTGCACATAACAACGGAGCTGTAAAAGTGACTAAATTCTCTTCTTCATTTACTCATTTGAATGACTTAATAATTTGTTGAATGACTTATTAACTTGTTTGAATGAATTCATAATTCGTTTGGACGCATCATTGACCCGTTTCAACAACTTATAATTAGCTTCTTGAACAACTTATTTATTCATTGATACGAATCAATCGATGAAAATGGATTCTGGATCATGGAAAACAAAAATGGAGCAAGAAACCGTAGTTCGCTGATTGAAAGCAATTTTGTGACTGGCTTAAAAAATAGGAGATACGTTTCACTCTGCAGGGTAAACATTTCTTTACATGTATGATACTTAAAACGGCCTTCTTAGTTATGTTGACATCAGATTTAACATTATTAGCACAAACCAGGTCCAACACATGATCGTTGCAGGTTTTGTTCGCATTATATTGTGTAAGACTATATTTGTCCAGTAGTTCGAGACATTCGTGTGACTGCCGATCACTCCAGTGAGTCGCTTGTAGAGTTCCATTCACTGAGTCCCACGTGATATCAGGTCTATTGAAGTCACCACATAATATAATTACATCACGGTTTACATTCACTGAACTATAACAGCTACTAAAACACCTCCACCGAGGCATTTTTTGGCCGAGGCCGTTGGACAACAATCTCTGTCAGTCCGATAAACTGTATAATTAGAGTTCAGAATTTCTGTGTCCAAAACATTACTGTGCAGCAAAGTTTCAGTAACTGATATAATCATACTCACAATCAGCAAAATTTGTGTTAAACAGCTCGAGTTTTTCCGCACCTGATGCTTTCTGTGTTTTGGTAAAATAAGCTTAGACTTGGGCCGGGACAGAGTACAACATCTCCGCTCAAAATAAGAGTAACAAGTTGAATGTACAGTCTCATGTCCGATCAACGGCTTGTTCGCTTACACAGGCTACAAGCTGCAATTGTGAACCTGTCTCTAAGCTGTAACTGGAGAGCCACTGACGTTGTACAAGAGTTGTGTTACTCCGAAGAACGAAATACTCATTTTGACTTCAATATTTCGGTGGTTTATTTTGCCATCATCCGGAAACTGCCTCATATCCTTTCAGTTTGTGTTGTCAGTAACTGTCTGATGTCTTGTCATTTCTTTCTGTTAGTGTCTGCCTCATGTCTTACCATTTTTTGCTGTCAGTAAAAGCCTTATATCTTGTAATTTCTTGTTGCAATTAACTGCCTTGTATCTTATCAATTTTTGCTGTCAGTAAATATCTTATATCTTTGTCATTTCTTACTGTTAGTAAGTGTCTTATATCTTGTCATTTTATGCTGTGTGTAACGAACTGTCTTATATGTGATTTTTTGCTGTCAGTAACTGTCTCATGTCTTATCATTTCTTGCCGTCAGTCACTGTCTGATATCTTGTCATTTCTTGCTGTCATTAACTGCCTTATGTCTTGTCATTTCTTGCTGTCAGTCACTGTCTGATATCTTGTCCTTTCTTGCTGTCATTAACTGTCTTATATCTTGTCATTGCATAATATCAGTAACTGTCTCCCATTGCATTCACCCCACAGGTGAGCTCTGGATCAAATAGTAAATCCAGCCAACAAGTTGTTTACACATATGGCTCAGGTACAATCACTGTTAATGCAGATGAAGAGGCCTCCCCACCTGTAACTGGAGATTTCCAACTGACATTTGATGGAAAAAGTAAAACAGGTATGTAAATATGATAAATCATAGATAAATTCAAAAGTACTTCTGTGAACTTTTTCAACTGTTTTAAGGTTGAATCCGAATTTGTTCAGAATCCCAATCTAAAGTTTAATTTGGAATCCATAATTCAATTGACAGCTGAAAGTTGACATCTGTATCTTTATTTACCTTCTGGTTTAAGAAATATTGTTATTAATCTTTCTGACCGGATTTTGTTTTTCTGACTTTAGTGCCGGTGAAATCAACAGCAATAGAACTTCAGGATATATTGCATTCTGTGGGAGCTGAAGGTACTGTCGTAACAAGGTCACTGAACTGTGCAAATTTTGATTGGAGGGTTTTTTGGAAGGCTAAAGGAGGCAACCAACCTGCCATAGAAGTAAGCGATAGCTGGTGTTGTGCCAAATTAAAGCTTGTTCTGTCTTGTGCTCTTTCAAAGGGATAAGGGTCAACACAAAGAACAGCTTTTGAGTCTCCTTTGTTCCTGGCCTGGTGGGATGTTCCTATCTTAACCCATTGGACTAGCATGCTCCAAACAAACAAAACAACTTCGTTTAATAGTGCTCATGTATTTCAGTGTAACCTTGGTCGATTTTTGTCATCTCCAGGTCACCAAGGACAATTTTTACAGGTCCTGACATAATTATACAATGTCTGGATAAACATGTCTTGTTTTGTGAGCTAGCCATTCAAAATCTGAAACCTGAATTGAACAGAGACGAAGGTCATCCATTACCAAAATTATGGACTGGGCTCTAGACTAGTAATTTTTCTTCACGGTAATCTGTATTTTATCCCATTACGATGCCAGCACAGAATATTTCTATATCTACTCCAGACAGTCTATTACTTAGGGAGGTACTTTGGAACAGTAATACTCTTACACATGTAGCATGTTAGATATCTTATCTGTGGTTATGGTCCATGCTGTTCATAAGAACATTAGACCTTGTTTATTTAATTACTTATACCTGTATATAGCTTCCACCGCTCCTATTATTCTTTAGTCATTTTACCCCTGATGACGATGCCTGTAACGACACGTTGTGTTCTATAACAAAACAAGAAGTGGTTATCCAGAAATTCTATAATTATGTTACCCCAATTCTAAATGTTGTTCACTATTTATAGGCCCTGACATGTTCATTATCTACTAGTAATGTGTAGTAATGAGACCATGGCATAGTGGTCAGAGTGTCCGCCTACTAACCCTACTTATATGCATGTGCTGGTTCGAGTCTGCTCGTTGACCATCACTTATATGCACGGGCCAAAGAATGTGTCTGGCCATTGCGAGTGGTTTTAACAACGGTTTCTTTCGGTTTTACAACAAACACCAGTTGTGCAATTCAATTGTCACAGGAAATTGAATTTCCCAGAGTATAATGTTCAACATCAGCTGGACACCTTAACGAATAATGCCTCAATTGTTTTCAATTGCCAGATTAGCAGCCATTCTCTCTCAGGTATAAATGTAAGAATAGCTGTCGAAGTGATACAGGAAGGTATGCTATGTTATAACCCCATACCTGCCAAGTTTTTACGGACTGTTCATACAAAACCTCAGGTAGGTTATCATCCTTTTGAAATGAGTGATCTGTTGTCAATTTGACCGAATCGTCCAATTTGGTCAGCCCAGCATGTTAAGCTGTGACGTCAATATGAGTGTCAGGTTTAGGGTAATTGTCCAGTGCTAAGTAAATACAGCATCAAGCCATTGCTAATCTGCGGTTAGCCAGAGAGCTTCCAGTAGGCTTATGACCAGTCATAATATTATTAAAACTGCAGGAGAAATGGCTTCAACTGGCTGCAACCATTTATTAGTGGACCTATAACATCAGTCTGTAGTACCCACGACCCTCAGGGTTTATCACTGAAACTGTTCAAACTAGTAAAATACCATTCCAACATAACAAAAATACTACCCCAATAAATTCACATACACAACAATTGACACAGCTAGCTTTGGCTTAAAGCTGAGAATAAAAGTGTCCATTCATCTTTCAAACACCAGACACGACTTTGACAATGTTCAATTCTCCACATCTCTTCTATTGGTCAAACTCAATGTATAACACAGCTCAAATGTATGGTTATAGTAATTATCATATTTCTTAAAGACCATGTTATATAAATAGATGAATAAGATATGCAAATTCCAAATGACGTAGTAGCTATATGATCCTGTAAATAATTGTACTTTGTATGCCATTGTCATGATGTATGTTAAAGGTATCAAATAGCATTAGCTGTCTTGTCAAACCTCTCCACTCAAGCACATTCAGATTAATGAAGATCTCATATTAATGAACCTTGGGATAGATTTTACAGTCGAATGTACACCAATACAGTTTAATTCTCGGTCACTTTTCAGGTGATGGCTATGATAAACAACATTCCAACAGCCTGTAGTGGATCATGTGAAATTGACTGGTCAGCTGACTCCACCCCAACCGTCACCTCCATTACCCCCACCTCAGGTAGACCACTATACAGTTTGTACAGACTTAAAACATACCATATGATCACCACATTTTATGTGAATGGCTCATCACTGATATTGTACAGTTTTGTTTTTGAACTGTATTTTCAAAATTCATTAAAGGATCAAGTTTTGGAAAGATACTGTCATTGACAAATCCGTAACAGGAAAATCTGATAGGATCTATGATTATAAAATCCTATAGGATAATTGTAAATAATTCCATAGAATCCTACAGCATCCTAAAATGATTTTTGGTAAGGGATTGTTCAAATCTTGAGACTTCTGTTGAAAGTTTGACACTGAGAATATTTAAGGGAGACAATTATATTAATCCTAATGCCGATATGATACCGACAGTTAAATGAGACATCTGTATCATGAGTGGCCCACGGCCGCAGTTCAGCAGTTCAGTGGGTCGCGTGTCAGCCTACTAATCCGAATTTGATGTACCATCAATATGATCATAGGCCAATTATTGTCTTTAACATTAGACTTCTTTGGAACGTTTGACATTGAAAATGATCAACGAATTTGCATTTATATAAGGGCTACATGTTACAGTTATGTGATCCATTTTAATCCTGAGTGGCCCACGGCCCCATGGTTCAAGGGTAAGCATGTCGGCCTACCAATCCTACTGTAAGCCACCAGTGATCAAGCGTAATGTTCATGCCACCCATACGGCAGGCCAACAACAGTAACTGCCCCCTACATACACCTATAACCCCTTGATCGACATTTGGCTACTAAAACTTTACTTATAATTAAACCAAGAACCCAAATAGGTCGTTACTCCTCGGGCCACAAATTGGCCCTGCTAGCAGGGTGATGCCTGGGATAAATATTGCGAAGACAGGCAAAAGGGGCTGTCTACTGCTGAGCAATACAGCCCATGGGTTGTTGAGGCAGGAGCTCATGGGATGTTGAGGCGGGAGTGACAGCACTTGGTAGACACATTCACCATCGATTGTAGTTATGCTTTTTGCTATGGAGGTTTCGCCATTTTATAATTTTTCTTTTTTTTTTATTGATACAAAGATGGACTTAATCAGAAGTAAATTGTCAACTGGTAAGGCCTAACTTTATGAAACTTCGTGGGCATATTAACCATAACTAATGGTACACATCCAACTAGTGCCGATATGGCGGCATTGCAAAATTCAATTCAGCAATTGAAATTATAATTTCAACGAAATAGAGCAACAGCGCAATATATTTATGTTCCTGGACAAAGGAAGTTAGATCTTTTTTCTGGTCCGGCATCAGATTCAAACGGTTGGATTGTTGAAGATTTTGTAGAAGGAATAAAACAGATTCTATATGCCCGGGGGCTAGTTTATTTTATAATGTGTCATATGGCCGGAAAAGCGAAAGCGGAAGCAAAACTAAGAACTTTTTCAGGTAAACAGGATCCAGATAAGATATAAAACATTTTAGTTGAAAATGTTACTGCCGCTATCTCTCCTGCAATTATTGTCACAAGCCAACCAAAGAAAGATTGTCGATATATTTGTTATCATTGTAATGAGTCTGGTCATATCGCCAAGCATTGTCCTAGTAATGGTAAGTCTTCTCGGGGATCAGTATACGGGACCCTCTGTCACAATGAGCCATGAGTTGGAAGGGGAAGTAACTGGCTTGTCGACCCCTCTGTCACAATGAGCCATGAGTCCGAAGGGGAAGTAACTGGTTTGTCTGGTAGGTTTCAGAAGTCACGTGAGCACATATATAGAAATGCGGTAAGTAGTTGTGTTGTTACTAATGTTCCCATGGCTGGAGTTAAAGTGCTATACCTTCTGGATTCGGGTTCACAGTTAACTTTGATAACTTAAAGGTTTATCCGGAAATATTTGAAAGATACGGTAAGTTCTCTTATACCAGCAGAAGAATGGTTAGGACTGTCTAGGTCTAATGATTTAGAGATTCCCTGCGTTGGCTACTTTGAGCTTAAAGTCGAGGACCCTGTTGACCTAGTGGGTAAAGCGTGCAAGAAGGAAACACCTGGTATTCATGGTATAAATGTTATAAGGGGATTCCTGAACAGATAACGAGAAATAGTAGTAAATCTGATTTTCAAGAAATTCCGGAAGAATTGAGTAAGATGTTTTGATATTGTGCTTCACCAGGAATGTGGATTCTGTGGATTCCGGGGAAACCGGAAGATCGATTGGTATGGTGAAAGACATCATGTCCACGCAACCTCTATGTTGTAAACACCTATTGTACAACGAAACAAATGTATTGCCGATAAGAGTTGCCAACCTGAGGGATGAAGATATTTGGTTGAAACTTTGTATCTGGCTTGGTACGATTTAACACATTCACAAGTTAATGCTTTTGATTTATTAGGAACAACAGCCCAACAAGGTAAGTTTACTTTCACAGGACCAGATAGAGAACAAGTTAAGTATTCATCCTTGTTGGTCAAACACAAGTCAAGCGGAGGTGATCAATATTGTCCACCTACGAGTTTTCAGGATACGCTAAACCTTCTCGATGGAGCAGATTATTTTCCTATCCTAGATCTTGCAATTGACCCAACAGATTCGGCTAAAACTTCGGTAGTAACGTCATTTGTTCTGTTTGAGCTTCATCGTATGCCTTTTGGTATACTTATATTTATACAGTATCATGATTTTGGATAATGCCAGTAGAGGTCGTGTTTTCTAAGATAGAAGAATGCTGTTTGAAATTGTCTCCTGTTAAAGTGCTGTTAACTAAAGGGAGAGACCTTTGTCAAATTATCTCCCCTAGTGGGATTTCGACCGACCCGGAATAGCTGGCTGCAGTTCCAGACTGACTACTTCCATCAAGTGCTGAGGATCTTCAATGGTTTGCCAGTTACTAAAGAAACTTTGTAGATGGGTTTGCTAAGATTGCTAGGCTTTAGAATGAATTGGTGTTTGTTTGTGGCATATCAAAGATCAGAAAAAGTTTGTCTTCACAGATAGTTTGATGTTATCATGACAAATGCCTTTGTCACATTGAAAGATAGGGTAACTTTGGCCAGGATGCTAGCATATGCGGATTTTCGATGTCCATTTATTATGGAAACCGATGCCAGTCAACAAGGTTTGGGAGTTATAGTGTCTCAAGTAGTTAATGGTAAACAAAGAGTTATGATATTTGGCTCTAGAGGCCTCCGGCCATCTAGAACATGTCAAATTATACTGTGTTCAAGCTAAAACTGTTAGCTATTAAATGAGTTTTAACTGACAAATTCCCTGAGTATTTACTTAGCAGTAAATTTGTAGCATGTACTGATAACATTTCCCAGTTCACAAATGTACTGCTATGTGAACCATTTCAAGGCACGGCCTGTGTGGCGACTGCCTCAACAGTAACATCCATAACATGTGATGTCGGAAATGGGCCTCAGGGGACCTATGATGTTGTTGTTGTGGAGTCTTTAGGTCTGGCTGATCACTCAAGATCCGCCGTGACTTTCACCTATATGGCGGATACAGATTCCATCAATCCTGTCTCTGGATCAACACAAGGTTTTTGATTCATAATGCGTTAAATTCTTTTACTAGACCAAATATCTCCCTAAACAATAATACACTCGCCCGCATAAGCAAAATGTTACCATTCTGCTCACTGATAAATACATTTAAAAACCAATCAATAACGGAACAAATGAAAGCTATCGATCCATCGATCAGTCTATTATGTAGGCTATATTTTCTGGTACCAGACAAAGCGCTGTAAGACCTATTCTTTCTTGCAATTATAATGCAACAAACAATTAAGTATTTAATTCTTTCATGGAATTTTAAATGTTCACAAACTAAACGAAAAATGTATGTGGTAATCATCTGTTAATTGTTGTTGTTGTAACACTATAGGAGGCACACATTTGACAATTTCTGGTTATGGATTTCAACCTGGAGCTACTGTGACAGTGGATGGGAACCCCTGCCCTGTGACAAGTAACACTCCATCTGATCTCGTCTGCATCACACCATGTAAGTCATACTGGACACAAGATATCAAGCGGAGATCTGTAGCATGATTGTCTGTCAACTTCAACTCTAGTTAGTCAAAGTTTTCCACTGGTAACAAGATATATTTGATTCTCAGAAAATTTCTCTAACACTCCATCCACTGTGCAGGCCCGTGAGCATGGCCAAGGGGTGGCGTCCTAAACTGTATCTGCTTCGATTTACCGTTCGCTGTATCGAGTCCACCTGTCGACCATCAGGTATATAGGCGAGTCACACGTTTATTTATCTACTGTCACAACGTGTGACTAGGCAATCGCTGGGGTGGTTTTCTCTCGGTTTTCCAACGTAATTAGGCGGTGTACAGTGTAAAGTGGACGATCCGTCGCCATATAAGTGAAATGCCCTTGAGTACGATGTTAAACCCCACACATTGAAAGATATTATTGAAATGCTTCACATCTTGGTTGTGCTACAGTCAATTATTGTTGGAATACACCGCTGTAATATAAGCACAATATCCTTAAGCACGACATTTAACACCAATCAATCAATCTATCGACTAACACCATAGTCGTAAATTGATATTATCACAATAAGTTTAGTTGTAAAATTTTCAGCAGTAGATAGTATTACCCGTATGTCAGAATATAAAGCATGATTAAGGTACTGCTGTGCCTGTATTAGCCCCACAACAAGCCTTGCAGGAACAAATGTCATCCATTCACTTAATGTCACAGGAGGGATTTCTTGTTTAAACCGGAGCGGGTGGGCCATGGCCATGCAGAATACCCCCTCGGCTTCCTCGGTCGATCGTAAGAGGCGAGCAAAGAGGTTGCTTTCTGTTGCCCTGTTGTTCTCAGAGGTAACGGGAAGCAGATGTTCTGTATTTTGTCCGTCGTCATATAACTGAAATACCCTTGAGTACGACGTTAAACACCAATTAAATAAACAAAATCTTGTTTAAACCCTTGATCAATCCATATATTTCAATAAGAATCATACAAAAAACTGCATGTCTAGAACTTGCACTGTCTGTTATGTAAAGTGTTAATGGAACGACCAAGGGAAGTGTTAGCATATGAGTGTTGTAGAGAGATTGCGGAAGAGTTTGTGAATGAACTTCATCCCTGTGTGTTTTCAGTCGGGTCTTACAGAGAGCGCTGTAGATGTTATCGTCTCACAGGATGGAGAGTCTTTGACAACGCAGACTTTTACCTACAGCCCTTCCTTAACTGCCACTATCACGTCTGTTACTCCTAATACTGCAGGTGTCATGGGTAAGATCTACCTTCTCTTCTATGCTCTGTTTTGTGGGCAGCATGTCTGCTCACTTATCTGACTTGATACACCTTCTACGGGATGTAGTCCATCTGTTGACCATCAGATATATTAGTCTGGACACGATTTGTCTCTGAAACCGTGGGGGTGGTTTTTACAAGGTTTCCTCTCGGGTTCCTTCGTAAGTTGGCATAAAACTGTAAAGTGGACAATCATGGGGTGGTTGTTACTGGGTTTTCTCTCATTTTCTACCGTGTTTAAGCGGAACAGTGTAAAAGTATCTGTTGTTATATTAGTGAAATGAACTTATACCCCAAACAAACTAACAAACAACAAACAAATTTAGTTGTGGTGCAACCGTATTGGAGATATACATAAATATGAAGACCACACTCAGAGCTGACCAGTTTATCACTAATGGAATCTAAACATAGTGTCCTGAGTATTCAGTCTTTTTTCATCAGACTATCAAATAATTGTAGGGTTAAAGGTTTACGGTTTCCTTGGGTCATTTGTCAGGCGCTATTAACATAGGCCATATAGGCTTCCCACTGAGAGATTGACACTCACATTCAACTGTGAAGCAGCCACAATGTATCCATCTACGTTCCCACCATGAGGCTGATCCTTTGTCAGTCCCACTGTTAAGTTGTTCTCTTCATCAGTATTAATACCCTTCTCCTATCCAATGTACACCAATGGACATGTGCACCTCTCTACTCCCATTATGAAGTAGACACAATGTACCCCTCTTCTATCCAACTGTTGGTTTGAAACGATGTGTCCCTCAATGTGAGGTTAAAA
>JARFOD010026197.1:0-10777 GCA_031763545.1 Mopalia muscosa
ATCAATCAATCAATCAATCAATCAATCAATCAATCAATCAATCAATCAATCAACCAATCAATCAATCAATCAATCAATTAATCAACCAATCGCCCGAGGGATCGATCAATCAATCAATCAATCAATTAATCAATCAATCAATCAATTAATCAATCAATCAATCAATCAATCAGTCAATCAATCAATCAATCAATTAATCAATCAATCGAAGGATCGATCAATCTATCAAACAATCATTCAATCAATCAATCAATCAATCAAAAACATGTTTTCGGTATATACAGTTGAACAGAGGGGGAACTATATAATCTGTCTGGATAATCCTGTAATAATTTCCGACACCTTGTAAAGGGACTGAGTTGTGTGTTGTCATGCATTGAAAACTTGATTCGGTTCACGTTAAGAATGAGCAACCCCTTCGAGGGTCAAAATGTCCACTGTTTTTTTCATTTGCTTTTTGTTGAACTTTCCGTTTCTTGTCCTACATTTACTGGAAATGTATATACTTAATTTCGAGTAAGAAGTGTTTGAATTCTAAATCTGAAAAACACTTTTAGCAAGTGTACAGCTGGAAGATGTTTGCCTGATTCCTATAGCACTGCATTTTTGGTCGAAATTTAATTGTCCAACTCCCTTTGCGCTACACGCTTAAATCAATTTTACATATGTGAAAAATAATTTCACCTATATGTGAAATACTTTTCAGCAAATGTTGAATTCTTTTCCACATATGTTGATATCTTTTCCACGTGTGTGAAATTCTTTTCCACATATGTGAAATGATTGACTTTATTTTACATATGTGGAAAGGAATTTCACATATGTGGACAGAATTTCAACATATAATGGTAGAATAAAAGTAGAAGCGATAAAACGGCTTGCCATACGGCTATCTCAATTTTAAAAAATTAACTTTCTGTTTTAATTATTTATTTTTTAATGCAGAAAGTCCAATTGTCATAGTCAATGTGATGAAACGTCCTATGAAGAGATAAATAAAAATCGATGACATAATCTGTACTAGATTATTATTTTTTGTTATATATCGAAGCATGCCGAATTTCACGGGTGTAGCGCAAATGGTTTTCGGGAAACCAGAGTTAAAAAAATCGATTTAATAAAAACGATCTAATCACTGAATTAATATAGGCTACACACCATACATTGCTATATCAATGACATGTGATTCATGTTACATCAATATAGTCAATATTTACAAAGAACATTCACAACGTTTTGGCCTTAATATAACTCTACATTCACTGCATGGATTTTTATGTCATAAAATTCATAAAACTGGGGAATAACCCTGTTAATAAATGGGAATCTGCCCCTCCCCTGTTAATAAATGGGAATCTGCCCCTCCCCTGTTAATAAATGGGAATCCGCTCCTCCCCTGTTTATAAATGGGAATCCGCTCCTCCCCTGTTAATAAATGGGAATCCACCCTTCCCCACTAATTATTCATTTTAAAATTGATTTCTATAAATTACCCGAACTAAAAATTGACTCTTTCACTAGTCATGTCATTTTTAAATATGACTTTATATTTTTAGGCAAGACTACTGGAAGATATATTGCATGTTGTAGGCCTACCTTAAACAGTGTGCGTCTTTGAAATTTGTTGCTTGTTTAATTAATGAAGGTGTCATCCTTAGACATGTAAACAAACAGTCGACTTTACAGTTAAACTATTTTCCCCACAGAGTTATGAACTCCTCGAATATGCTTATAGTCTAAGTAGTTAATATTGATTTTTCTGACCGCTTTATAGTCTGTGTTATTGTTCCTATTGTCCGTGTCCTTATATATATGGAGGCGTACAAACGCCATAGTTTGTGTTGTATCGCATGCATGGTAAATGTCGTTTTAAAAGGGCCATACAACTTGGCTGAAATTATTGCGGGATTGCCAGGTATGGCCTACGAGACTCGTCTTAGTTTTGTCCACTATGTAAACTCTCGCGAAAATACATACGATTGGGATATACAGGAAAGTGCTGGGGCCCACTTTAAAGTCTAGCTTAATGGTAGCGATATGTCGTTCAATAGGCTTACCCATTTACACCCTCTCAAAAACAAGAAAAAATAAAAACAATGTGCTATTCAATAAACATTGATCGATCTTATCATAGAGATCAAACCATTCTCTTTCGTAGAGACGTCCTGAAATAAAATGCTCGGCGGCCGTTCACGTTGAGATCAAGGCTGTGTTACAGTGTTAGGCATATATATGCCCACCCCAAAAAGTCAAACAACGTTGCGACAACGTTTTATTGTTGTCGTGTACGTAACGTTGCTGCAACGGAATTTTGTGGACTACGAGTTCTGCTGACACAACCTTAGAATATATACAGACCACTGGAGTTATAGGTTATATCATCAATAATTTCAATCACATCGATGTCAAATTGATACGTAATGTATGCACTTTGTATTGCGGTTTTTATTGTTGATTACTTAACGCCCTCTGCCTTTGTATGACCATATATAGCCAGTCACAGTAGAATGCGTTTGTTTACTATAGTCCCGTACAAGGCTTGTATTGATGTTTCAGAGTTGGTCAGGCGTGGCCTTGTTAAACAACATGGTGTTAAGGAATATGGAAATATATATTTATATCTTTCATTTTATCTCATAGGTTAAGTATTTTAATGGTTATGTAAGCATTTATTTGTACTATGACTGATATTTATTTGTATATTGTAAAAAAATAAAAAGTGAAATACCCCAAAAGCGTACCATTTTATCCGCTGTATGTTTCAATAAGTTACTTCCCTTAGTTGCTAAGCACTTGCTTGTTAAAGACGTACGAAAAGGCTTATGTTGATCATTCAGTAGCCACGATTGGTTTGAAGAACTGGGTGTGACTAACACAGATTGGCGGTAGCTCATGTAATACAATCATGCCTTTTAAAATATCAGGTAAGGAAGTAAATAATTTAGATAATTGTTCTTGATTTTTTCTTTTAGTTTAAGTAAGTGGGATCCAAATTTGGCGCCAGAGTTGTCCACAGCGTTACGGTTGTTTATCCCTATCCCAGTTCACGGATTTGTTTACAAATGGCTGAACACGCTGGGGAAGAAAGCTGCAGGGGCATTCTTATGAATGCGTTTAAAATACCAGGATCTACAGAGGCACGACAGTCACGGGCTTACAGTAGATACATCCACAAGCCATTAAACGTCCTCTATTAAAAAGTTCTCTCGTTAAAACCAGACCTGCCTAAGCCTATAAGCTTATAGCAGAAGTCTATCGAGTACTTATGCTTATAGTTATAGCATAGATACCGTTATCTTTGAAGGCTACATTGTATCACCGACTATGAAGAGATACGGAACTCTGCATCTAGTATACCTTGTGTATTTTGTACACATAGTTTATACTGAACACACACATTTGAAATACTACACAAATAGTACATGTACATGTATATTAACTTGAAAATACTCAATTTAGAATCCATGTACTGACGTAGACAAAAATGGCAGATAGGCCTAAGAAAATTTTTCTTGAAAAGAACATTATAAAGCAGAAAATTGATTATTATCAGAAAATACTATTTATGGTAAAATATTTTTACACATAAATTTCATGTCCTCTATGGAGAGACCGTCTGGTGGTTAGTTCTTTAAGTGGTATTTAGAAATTGAATAGTTAATAAATAAGGTGAGAATGTATAACAACTTCTTGGTTTTATTGGTCACAATGTTTCTATCACATTCCAGAGATCGTTTTCAAGTGTTATCCATAAGGAATTCTCACTTGTTATTAATCTGGTGGTAGTTATATAATATTCAGGGTTAAAAAAGCACCTGGGCTCCGCTCGGTACCATAGAGGACACTCTAGTCTATGGCCATTTGGCCGGCTTGTATCATGGTGAAATTTAACAGATTCAAGTCCACAAATCACATAAAATAAATGTCTCACGGGTCTGTGTGAAACAAATGGCTCATCATCGAATCCTAACCCAGAATTGTGACGCTAGTTATGTATAAGCTTAATTCTCAAATTTTGCTTTCAAACACAAAACTTGAGCTCTTTCCCCAATTTGGTTAGCTGTGATTGACCAAGGGGTACTGCCATCAAGAAACATTTTAAATCACATCGTGTACGTAGAACGTCACTTTTAAAATATTTTAAGAAAATATAAATGTTATCTCAAGACAAAGCAAGAATTTTGCTATGAGTTCTTAACTTGTCAAAGTATTGGTAGTTGTCAGCAGGCCTGTTCATTTGGTCAGAACTGTCAGAACGGGGTTTCCTCATGGTTATGCAAACTACATTTAGGAGGACCGCTTTATAGGTTTTCCAAGTTTACAGTCTTCGTTAAAAATTGGATGTTGCTACTGATTTTGCCATATTTTGTCATACGCAAACCAATAAAGATTGTGTTTTAAAAAAATATTGACTTATTTTTCAACCTTGCACATTTATGTATTTAGAAAAAAATCAGCACACCACATGAAAATGTTACGTTGTCACACTTAATTTTAAAGGACCGATTTTAAGGTTATGCCAGAAAAGATAAAAGCACAGGCCTACTCAGTAGTCAGTAATTAACTGAGAAATAAAACTGTAAGCTTCAAGCTTTCATATTCCATGTATTTTACATATCAATCTCTATTTTTCAGAAAACTGGTAGGTAGTATAGAGATTGCTCAGCCAGGATCAAATCCAAGATGGCAGAGCCTAAGTTAACTGGATATACACAGTCACCACCTCCACCCTATACAAACGGTAAGTCAAAAAATGTTCAATTTTCTTCTTTTTAAATTTTTTTTATTAAAACCACTCACAAACAAGGGCTTAGGCAGACACCTGTCCATCCATCCAATGGACACCCTGAAAAGAACAATGACCTTATTTGGTCACCCTGTTTTATGAAACTTTAACAAGCAGGAGATAGGGAAACTGTCACAATTGGACACCCTGTTATATTAAAAGCCCCCGCTCACAAAATAAATTGTGCACAGTTTATTTGTTGCATTTTGTTATCACACAACTGTGGTAAAACATGTATCAAACGAGCTCCTTGCTATTTTAAATCCAAAATATGTGCTGCTTAATAAAAGATGTGAATGCGATGTTTAATAATAGAAATAGCTGGTCAGTAACTGGGTTGAAAAAAAGTAATCTACACAATAGATGTCCCTTAATTGAATACATTTGGTCCCGAAATATTCAATACCAAAGCATTTCAAGGAGAAAATATTTTATTTCAATTTTAAAAAAAGTTTTTTTGATGGAAAAATATTCAACATTGGAATGAAAATTTTGCACTCTTTGGTTTGTATGACTTTCAACCCTTACAATAAGGCACCTTCCTAAGGATTTCTAAAAACGCTTTTTAGATACATGTGTTTAAGTTAACATGTATGTCACATTTGCACATTAATTTCTACTAGGGTAGGCGAGTGACAAGCTTCTAGAGTGTACTGTTTACTATTCTATACCTGACATGAGACCTTGGTTTTTTGCTTCAGTGATTTAATTACTTTTTTGTTCAGTCGTTACTGTGTTATCTTTTAAGGTACTGTACAGGTACACATTAGCTTCATAGTTAAAGCCAGAAATCAAGAAGAGGGTGTCTCAAATCTCCATATTAACAGATATAGGGTGTCTCATTTTACTGTTCCCCTATTCTTCCCATGCTAAATTTGGCTGGAAACGAGTATCTCGACTACACGGAGACACCACTCAGGCTACATTAAGGTGCACATTGGCTTTATTGTCATTTATTCTAGATAAAACATCACGTGACATTAAATATAACATGTTGGCTGACTGCTTTTACATGATAAATACCGCGAGAAAGTGTGTGAAAGCCGATTGGGCACATAATGGCCTGGCTAAAACTATAGTCAGCTGGGTAAACAGCTCACATTCACCTGGGTTCCAATACCTTTAAGTATGACGTTAAAACCCAATGAAACAAACAAATAAACCTTCACCTGGGTAATGTAGATATGAAATCCTGATTGAAGTTCCAGCATGATCAAATGATATATTTTATTTTTTTATATTTTCAAATGAAACATTTTAACATGATTTGTCAGCAGACAACTTCATATATTTTATGTTTAATGAGCACAAAATGTTTGTTTTATTTTGCTGAATAAATTTATTTCAGTCTTTTGGATTATTTAGTCAGGGCTAAAATGAGCAAAATAGACCTACATTGTAACGGTCCAATGAAATGGGCAGAATTCTTTATATAAGCCAAGAGGAGATAACTTTGACAAGCAGAAGAATAATTTCAGTGCCTCACACTTTAGCATGCAACATCACATTTATTGCACTGCACCGACAGAAACCATGCAACGTCATGTGTTGTTGAATGAAATATGTGTTTTTTAACCAGTCTGAACAAACCAATTTGACACAAGGTACATGTATAGCAACCTGCTATGTTCCCTCTAACCTTTTCCTAAAACACAGGCAGTAGGAAGTTGTTTGTGCTGGCTAATTGTGTGATGTTTAGCAAACAGGATTAACAAACATTGCGTCCATCGTCTGTCTCTCAGGGGGCAGTTGCCCTTAAAGGTATTAAATTTAATCCTGTATAAAATACATTATGCTATGTTAAGGTCTATCTCTAACACAGGATTACCCATTTAATCTGGTGTAAGCGACCACATATAAATTAATAGGCTTTGGAGCAACATTAAATGTAAGTTCTTTAAGTGGCATTGAGAAGTTGGATAAGGTAATAAGAGATTCACATGGATAACAATTTCTTGGTTTATTGTTCACAATGTTTCAATCCCATTTCAGAGATCATTTTCAAGTGACACTTTTCAATGTTTTCAAGTGTGACACTTGAAAACGATCTCTGTAATAGGATTGAAACGTTGTGAACAATAAACCAAGAAGTTCTTATCATATGAATCCCTTATTAGTTATAACTTGAAATGTATCCCAAGTACTTCCGTGTTTTGAAAGGGTGGGCATGGTAAATCTGTGTAATGCTAATAAATTCAATTGACCTATTCTGAAGTCTATGAATATTGAATACAAAAAGTTGATCTTTGTGAATAAAATCCTTTAGATTTAGCTTAGGCTTTGCTTAATGTAAATCCAACACCTACCTGGACGGAGATTTACATTGTTATACTTGAATAGGTGGACATTAAGATTTACTTCCGGTAGTTATTCCTGTATTTATCCTTTAGTACAAGTGCAGGTGTACCAAGTGATTTGAAGTTTAAGATTATATAACTCATGTTATGTATAAACTGGGCCTTTTTTGTTTAAAATTAAACCCCACATACATTTAGCTGGTCATTGTGAATGTTATATACATTACTGCTGGTAAGTGAGTTTAACTGTTACATGCTCTGACATATTTGTAAATCTACCTATTAATCATATGTAGGCAGACCTAATTACTACCGTACCTTGAAAGCATGCAAACATACGAAGAGGTTTATAAATATCAAACCTACAAGCAACCTGACTTTACATTAATAGTTGCTCTTAGATTTAATAAATTATTCATTTTGGCTTTGAATTATTATTCACCATTTTCAGAGCATAAATATTACATTTCTAAAAAAAAAAAAAAGATTATATTTTAAAGGAAGAGTATTCAGTTATGTTTGTTTGATTTCACAATGATGGATACACTGCAGTCCTGTCTACCCAATGTTTTCTGGAGTGCTTTGTACACATAATTTTTGTTAAATACACCGAAAGGCTATCAAAATACACATGAACATTTATATTCTGTACTATGCTGAAACAAAAAAATAAACAAAATAGTTAGTAAGAAAATACTGAATTTTTTTTGTTGTTGTGCAAATAAAGTTTTTCTAGGGTTTGCAGGGTGGATACAGATATTAGCGGTTATTTTTTTTGTAGATATTTTAGATTTTTGATATTGTGTGTTGGCTACCTACATGAATGGTTGTATCAGGGATTAGGCTAGAAATAAAATAGTATGGTGTCCAAAAATAGTAATGTTGCTTCACTTTTTAAGTACCTGATTGTTTTACAGTTTCCCTATCTCCTGCATGTTAAAGTTTCTGAAAACTGGGGGTCAAATGAGGCAGTTATAGAATTCAGGGTGTCCACAGGATGGGTGGACACCTCTCTGTATATATAAGCCCTTGGTATGTATGGAGTCACACCAGCCCGCTCTTTCTCACCTTCACTTATTTAATGATTAAAGGATATGTTGTTTGCGGCAGTGTTTTACTTCCTTCTCATGAACATATCACTCAAATTGTGATCATGTGTTTGTTTCCCTGTATAGCTAATTATGTGTCACTTTTGAATTATCCTCTATTTTAAAAATGATGTCACATTTAGTTTGTGGGTAAAGTTGAGCTCTGAAGTCTTCTGCCTTTGAATGTTGATAAAACTGGGTACAATGGGTACCCTTGCCCAGTGGGTACTGGGAAGAATGGGTAACTATATGCAATCACTTTATCGGTAAAATGGGTAATATTATTAACCCAATCAGTAGAATGGGTATCTTCACCCAGCGGGTAGAATGGGTATTTTTGTCCAATGTGTATAATGGGTATATCTTCACTCCGTGAAAAAAATGGGTATATTTCCCCAATAGATAGAATGGGTTTCTTTGTCCAATGCTTAAAATGTTTTTTATTAAATATCTTTATCCAGTGTGTAGAATGGGTTTGATGTATCATTACCCTGTAGATGCCGTCTGGCTCAGGGGTGTTTGAAGGGCAGCAATGCTCTCTTTAAGTGGCATTTAGAAGTCGGTTATACATTAACACAGGGACACTTATTATGGATTAACAACTTATGGGTTTATTAGGACAAAGTTTCAGTGTTGTTTCTTACACTGTTATCAAGTAACAATGCTGTCTTTACTTGGCACTGGAAGAAAATTAACGTTTCAACATTTTGAAAACTCTTCACAATAAATCAATTACCCAGTAGAGAGAATGGGTACAACATCTTTATCAATCGGGTAGAAAGGGTATGTTAACAGGCTACATGTATAAGTAGCTGTATGCAGGGTCTTAGTCAGAAATCAAAAGTAGGGTGTCTAAAATGGTCATTTTGCTTCACTTTTCAAATAACTGGGTGTCAACTTTTAACAGTTTTCCTATCTCCTGCATGTTAAAGTTTGTTGAAACAGGGTGTCCAAATGAGGCAATTGTTCACAGGGCATGTGTACCGGTAGTGTATCAACTACCCTATAACATGTTAAACCCAATTCCATGTGTCACATGATGTGTGACTGTGTATTGTGCCCAAATCATTTATCATATATCATGTAGTCATGTAACCATAAAATGAATCCGCTTTTCTTCTTGTTCTTGGCTTCCTGACAATGGCTTGTATCCAAAGACAGATCTTATGGCAGTTTGGAATAATTTATCGTATTATTGTTGACCACTTTAACAACATATAATGGGGTCAGATCGTCAGAGTGTAAGGTGCAATGTTCTATTTTCTTACCTCTCATATTGACTGGTAAGGTCACACGTTGTATAGGTATTGCATGGTAGTTATTGAGGTCAGGTGGACTCTGTCTCAGGTAGTGAGACATTGATGCAGGTGGTTGATATCTATCAGCATGTAACGTTAGCGGCTGACATAGTTATTCACCTTTGAAGAGCTGCTCACCCATGACAGAATACAAATAAAATGTATTTAGGAATTACATGTATCATGTCCTCAGAATGATATGTGTATAAGGCAGGTGTTGATTCCTTCCTTTCAGTCAAGATGGTCCCCTTTGAGATAAAAGGTTTTTCAAACTTACACTACTTATCATTTACTTATGTATTATGTCTATAATGAATATAATGTTAAACTCTTCAATGGAACTATATGTACATGCTTTTTAAAATATGTATACATAGTTTCAGATAAGGCAAATCCAGAAATGAAATATCCTGCTAAAGTAAGTGCGCTTTATACCAGCTTTATACTGGTTTAATATCCCCAGTGGTACGACGTTAAATACCAATCAAACAAACAAACAAATAATATCACCATTGAGTCATTTCTTGATAATTATATGAATCAAACATGCCCAGTTACTAGCCCTTCTGTTAAAATATGAAGTTTACATTGAATGATCCACGGTGAGAGAAAGCAGGTTGGCAACATACTTGAATTGATTTCCACATTTTTAACAAGGCTATTGGGCGATTTCAAGTGACGTTTGGCATATATCATGTTTCAGAAAGTTCAGTTTATCAATATTTTTGGACCGTTATAAAAAACCCTGCATCTACACCGGAGTTTGTACAGTCAGATTTATATCATAACTGGTATGAGTATGTAGAGGGATTAGAAATGCTGCTACCCTTGGAATCAGCAAACCATGAATGTGTTACTCGGCTAGCTTGGTCCAAACGGCGCATTGGGTGTGTTGGTCAAACATATGAAGTCTGACCAGTAGGCCATCCACGGGCAATCTCTACACAGCATATACAGTTTGACTAACATGCCTTAAGTGTGGTTCGATCATACATTGACATCAATGTAGTTGATATAGTCAGTCAGACTTATATCATACATTGACATCAATGTAGTTGATACACTCAGACTTATATCATACATTGACATCAATGTAGTTGATATAGTCAGTCAGACTTATATCATACATTGACATCAATATACTTGATACAGTCAGTCAGACTTATATCATACATTGGCATAAAGTAATTGATACAGTCAGTCAGACTTATATCATACATTGACATCAATGTACTTGATACAGTCAGTCAGACTTATATCATACATTGGCATAAAGTAATTGATACAGTCAGTCAGACTTATATCATA
>JARFOD010026219.1:0-10776 GCA_031763545.1 Mopalia muscosa
ATGGCGATGCCTTGTTGTGAGCGCTTGTTGGTCATCACCATTTATTAGTGATGGGAAATTTCAACACCAAATAATGGTCATAGATTCAGTTATCACCGTTTGCTGTCACCAATAAATGGTGACAAAGTGACCTTGTCGCCATTTAAAGGTGATGGGACAGGTCATCACCATTTGTGGACCCCATTATATGGTGATGACCGGACCGTATCACCATATAATGGTGTAAGGCCGTCACCAATTTTCTGGCTGTGTTCATAGGTTTGGCAAATTTGTTTTTTTTATTAAAATCATTAGGTTAAAAGGCCAGTCATTATAATAGTAACTTACACCAATGCCAAAAACATGTGAATAATAAAGTGCACGTTGTGTACACGAGTTAGAGTAATTATCATATGCATTGGTTCCTTAAGATTACTTGTCAACAGATCATAAAAACGAGTGAATTTCAAGGAATTGTATCACATATAATCCCATATGGTTGACCTGAGCATCAATCTTTATATTGGCCTTCTTTTCTCTCGAATTTTACAAACTATGTGCAACAGTTCTATGACAGAAGACCGTTTTGAAGTTACTCTTATAAGTCAATAGATTCAATTTCATTACTGATTATATTTTGCCCTATATATAATTGTAATAAGGGAAATACAATCCCAACTACGTCAACAAAGTGTACCGGCTTAATGGATTTCAGCAAAACGAATCGTGACGGTGAATAGAAATCTTTACAGTAAACACTAACCGTATGTATACAAATCTACATTCTCAAGAGGTTCTTCACTAAGGATCAACATCTAGGAATCAAATGAATTAAATTAGGCATAACTCGCTGCGGGAATTTTTCAGGCGGTTGGATGAAACCTCTTTTTGATTTCGGATCTACAGCTATACCAAGCTAATTTAGTAGCAGTGTTTCTACAATACTCCTGTCCGCAACAACACCAACAAACCCAAGATCATCTCCTGTGATCATTACTCTTGCAATATAACGATCAGAATCGTCAAGGGTGTGTCTTTATAAGAATTTATTTACAAAGGGAAGTTTTCTGCACTCAATTTTCTATAGTGTTGATAATTATCCTCTGAATGGGTCCCTTTACGGACGAGAAGATCCATTCGGAGTTGATTACTGTTTCTGCATTGGCTGCAAAAAGACGTCACCCATTATCAAGTTCAAGGGATGGTTTTAGTATAGTTAGAAATCCTCAATATTGTTGGAAATATTAAACAAAGCAAATCTACAGGACCCTTTAACAAGCAAACAAAAAACCCAGGTAAGTGAAAAAAGCAAAATAAGCAATTGAAGCAAATCAAAGATAAAAACTTTGTCGAATACACCTCATGTGTTAAATTTAAGATGTACGTAACTCTAGATCTAAGAGTTTCCAAAATTAACCAGAGGAACGCGGGGTCTTTTACATAATGAACAATGTTTCAGGTGTGATAAGGTAAACATGTTATGCATTATCGATTCTTCTACTTTGAATGAAACTGATCATACAAACTTGAGTAAATTATACCAAATAATCCCTGTACTTGGAATGAGCAGAAAGTTATTTTAGCCATTATTTTGGTTTTGGAACATATCAATTCATTGTTTGAAAGTTATTCTCACAACTTAGTACAGACAATTCCATCACTTAAAACATTATGAAAAAACAAATTTGTATGAACAGGTAAGGCAAATCCAACTACTTCAACAAAGTTGACTGGCTTGATGGATTTTACCAGAAAAGCCGTGTCTATTTATTGTCCATATTGACCTAATTCGTATAGATCTTCATTCTCAAGAGGCTGCTCTGACTGAAGGTTCACATGTGGGAACCAACTGAAGTAAACAAGTCGATTATCGTACTTGGGCTTCCGAGGAATGGCAGCAAGCGGTTGGGTGAAGTTGTCTGCTGACCTCCGAGCTATGGCAATACCAAGACGGCCGGGTGTGGTCTTTTTGCTTTGCGCCTTGTCTTCATACATGTAGAGGCCGTGAGATTCTTCACTCATTGGAAAAACCTTCAGTGCAAAGGTTGTAAAGCACACTAATAACCAAGGGCTCAGTTGGCAGTTAAATAGGGGTTTTCCCAACTGTTCTGCTGACGAAAAGTCTACACGCCGAGATTTTGTTGATTGATTTCAAGAGAGGGCCTTTATAACAAATACATCACGAGCGAAGCCCAAAGTGGCTCATATACTAATTCAATTATTTTTCTTACCAGAAAGAAAGGGACAATTATTAATGTAATTTGGTATTGATATAATAGATAACAAAACTGTTCATTTACTTTATCAAAGAAATACATCTCTTCTGTCATTTTCTCTTACAAGATTAATCTAATTATTTATCGCTACAGTATGTAGCATGGAAAGTACCTGTTTGAAAAAGACATGTCTAAGTCTGGACCAACACTGACAGTACCATCATATACGATGAATAAATATGGAAGGCCAAGGACCTTACATCTCTGAAAGTCTGAGAGCACCAAGGCAACAGGAAGATCCTTACAAACAAACCACCAAGACCCTATAGGTGAAGAACAAATACCGCCTAGGAAAAACACAGATTTATACATAACATATAACATAATACTAGAATTGACATACATGTAGTGGTAGGATTGTATGATAAAAATGAAAGTTACTTGTAGAATGATAGACTTCGTGCATAAATATAAGTCTACAAGTATGATTTTGTTTATGTGAAACAGCACTGATTTCTCGTTTTAAAATACGTCATTGCTTTTTAAAAACTATAGGTGAATTACCATTCGGTTTCTGGCTGAATTGGATAAGCAGTACTTTGGCGTATACCTTTTAGCGAATCTCACCAAAAGTTGGTCTTGCTATTAGGTGGAATTTGATTCAAACGTGGGGTAGAGAAACATCTCTCGAAAATAGTTGTTATAGACTACAATTTTTCACTGTGAGGTCAAGGTTTACAAATTGAAGGAAGGCTTAATGTAACGATATTCGTTTCCACCTTGCAACGCAAAGATGTGTTTCTTGGCCAAGCAAACAGAATTCTACAACGACAAACACCAAAGTTGTTGTGTTGAGTTTTTTTTCACAACTTAAGGATGATAATATTTGTACGCCCAAACCACCACGAGAGACCTAGAGCGAATGGTTAATAATGTATTTTTAGATAATTTGAATATTTACAATGTATGCAGAATAGAACTAGTTGAAAAAAAAATAAAAAATAATACAAGCAGAGACTCCCAATAGAGGATTCCATATTATTTATGCTCCGATTTCCGGATAAAGTGAATAATTTAATCACAGCTGTGTCTAGTGAAGGCTATATTTCAAATATCCGTGCTTGAGCCTTCCAAAATCAAATTTATGGGATTTGGCTCTATTGTGTGGGAGTATAGTTATTGATTGCCTGGGTATGTAAAGTCTAAGAATTGACCGTCTCACAATTGGGCCAATTCCATGTCAACCAATTGCTTGCCCATAAAACTCATTCTGTCAATATACGTCGTATTCATTAAGCCACGTTCATGAAGATGCACCTTGTCGAGCATCAATGTGGAAACTTAAGATACATTCAGTCTTAATCTAAATCTTTTCAACCGCCCTTTCACAAGGTTCAATATCATGTTTTTTCATTAGGAGTTCTTTTCAAGCAGCTTTTTTAGTTTGTACGGCTGGACAATGTGACGTTTGCAAACAACAACGTAATATAATATACAAAAAGGAATATTGTTTTAATTGTTCTAGATAATTTTTAAGAAATTCATTAGATTTATGATTTTATAATCGATTTACATTTCAGAGTCATCTTTTAACACAAAGAGAGAAATGAACTAGTGTTATATTGAAAGATAACTGCAAATGTAAATCAAAAGTACAATCCTAAATCTTATCGAATATTTATATTTTCTTTTTGATTTGTTTGATTGATTCGGGTTTACTCTAGGGTATTTCACTGATATGACGAGGGATTGTCCACTTCACACTTATCATTGTCTAATTAAGAAACCTCGTGAAAATCACCCATGCACTTTCCGGAGTCACTTCATGTGACACTCACATACCTACATGATGGTCGACGGTCGGACTCGATGCAGTGAACGGTAAATGGAAGAAGGATTAGTAAGCGGATTCGCTGCCACTAAGCCACGGCCACAGTCAAAGCAATTTCTCGTGCAATAATAACTTCTCTGTGCAGCATATTTTATTAAAAAAAAAAAACAATTGTGTACATATATTATTCATCAAGTCTGTGCAAATAGACTACATTCAGCAGGACTTCTGAAAACATCTCTGATAAAGAGGTGTCCTATGACCGTTTAAGTTCAGTTTGATTTCCCCTGGCAATGTGACGAAATCGTTATATTTGCGACCAGTCTTTTATATCATTGAATGTTTAATGAAATACTATTCAATGTATCACAGCTAGTGCTCAAAGCAACATGTTTTTTTTTTCACGTTGTATACATAAACTCCAGTTAAACGACTTCCGTACATCTGGGGTTTGATCTTGAAGTATAATGATTGCGACGAAACAAACCCGGTGGCGCCTCTAAATATACCAGATACTTTATTTTTCAATCAAGTCTGTGTTGATCAAAATTTGTTCTCAATAATCTTTTAGATCTGGGAGAACGAACAGTTACCCTACATTTATATGTACGTACCTGAGACACATGATTGTTATTTCTTAAAGTCTGTCAGAATTCGAGGCAAATAATGATTTTATAAAAACAGCTTTCCGACAAAAAAACAACAGACATTGTGTATAACTGGAACTGTTATACAGATTTGGACAATCAAATTGTATCATCCAAGCGGATAAAATAAGCCACTCGTTCGGGGCATAATAGTTTGTAATAAAATAATAAACCTTTATTAGATGCAAGTTTCCATTTAACAATGTCTAAAAAGACGACGAGATAACATAGTTGCGTCCCTGAATTGTTATATGTCCAAAGGAAAATCTAGAAAGACTTTTGTTTTTCCAGTATATTATTGATGAACGCCTGTCAAGATGTAAATTATTTTATCACAACTCAACAAACATTGTTAAATGGTTCTGTCTACTTGGGTGTTTGTCAGCGTTGGAACTTTTCGACTGTGGTCAATGTGATGTTATAATAAATAAAACATACGGATCCTAGGCCGGGTTCTCGAAGCGCTATAAAATTTAATCTGCTATCAGATGACCTAACGCCATGTTAAAGGTCTATCTCTAACCTGGTATTAGCTATTTAATTTCGTGTTTGCAGCCAATGGTCTTTTGAACAACTGGCCCTAGATAAACCGTACTAATACAGGCTTAAAGATTGACCTTCAACTTGACGCGACGTCATCTAATAGCAGATTAAATTTAAAAGCGCTTCGAGCAATCGGCCCCTGAATGTTGTCTTTCAATCACTGGTCATAGTCATCATACATAGCGAGCCGAGTAAAGTATCTAATCAGCAGACCGTGTTTCCCGATGGAAATTGGTAGGCTGTCAAAATAAAGCACAGGTCATCTACAGGCTTGGGGGACTCTCCCTAAACTTCCGATTCTAGATTCCTGTGCCCGATGATGTCAATGCCATTATGTGCCAATCTGTTATCTTGGGCATAAATGATTGACTATGGAATGTATTAACGATATATCGTCTAGTAGATCGATTCGGAGGTCCAGCCTAATGTCAGAAATATGAGAAAAGTAATTTCACTACGACATGATGATGCAGATTAGGAATATACGGAAGCCATGCAAGTCCACAAATACCTTCAAGCAACTTGTAGTAATCTGATAACATATATTGTTTAGTGCCGGCGTCGGTGTGGGGAAAATAACGACAAGTTATTTCACACAGCTCACCACACAAGACAGCTGGTGTGAAATCGACCCTGCTTCAGAAACATACTCTGGCATTGAGGAGCGTTGTGTTGCATTTCTGTGTCTCTGTCAGTTTATCTTAAGCAAACCTTTATGAAGCTCCCCGTCTTTATTTATCATGAACTTTCCTTTACACATCTTAGCTCCAGGTTGGCGAACAAACAGTTTTCTGATGTTTACTTATTTTAGTATTATTGCCACCCTTGTTTTCTTTCTCTCTGTCCATAGTTATGTAATATAATAATGTCTTCGCGGGGTGGGGGATTGGAACCCAGCTTTGTGTCTATGGTATGGTATTTACCTGTATATTATCTCACATTTTTTTTTATATTAATAGTTTTACACTTTAGCAAATTAAATTTGAATTATTTTTTTTAGGATCAGAGTTGTCTACATGGCTTGGTGAATTCTTACCAAACTTCCAATACTAGATTCCTTTGCCAGATGATGTCAATATCATTATGTGCCAATCTGTTATCTTGGGCATAAATGATTGACTAAGGAATGTATTAACTATATACCGTCTAGTAGATCGATCCGGAGGTCGGGCTATAATGTTAGAACTATGAGAAGAAATAATGTGCCTGTGACATGATGACGCACATTACGAATAAAGGGGAGCATTGCATATCCTGTTGATCTCCGGGTTGAGGGTAAACAAGAAACTTCGATAGATTTCAAAGTGTATTGTGAAATTAATTGCGGAGGTAATGCTGTCCTGTCCTGGCGAAATGAAGGTTTATGTGGCATGTCATTCCAGCCATTTACACACATTCACATTGTTTTCGAATTCCGGTATCTGACTGAGCCCGCATTATTGCATCAAAGCAGTCTTTCACTGTAGCTTGTATGCCTATCAATGATGGTTAACTGTTCTCCCTCGAGGGGTCAGTAGGAATAACAGTATACTCTATCCATGCAGTTTGCTGGCTTTACCTTCTTTGTGTACTGAAATGAATCGTTCAAACACATTCTTGGTTGTATGTTTGTGCAACTTATTGCTAGGTTGTTTGATCTATATGATTCTAGAATTTGGAGCTTCTGCCTCTTACGGTACGAAACAGCACCTAAGACAACGCAGAGTTATCTAACTCGGAATCAAATATTCCATTAATCTCTAGAAGTTTTCCGAATCAAGATTAAATCCATGACGGCGTGACAAGACAGCCTGTATCATTGTACAAAAACACACGATCATTACCGATTATCTGAGCAGACATGTCATACTTACAATCGACAAGCTACTCTCTTTTCTAGATTAATTTGCGAAGGTGTATTTAAAAGAAAGAATACACACCTTTCAGTTGAAGTTTTTTCCGAGGAGTAATGCGAATGGTCGGAAGATCTTCCTGTTATCCGGATGATCTCCGCACTGAGGGCAAACAAGAACAGCTTTGCTGTGTGTCCAGTGTTGTTAAATTACCAAAGTTGTATTCGTTCCGTGTTTCTCCTTGTTTGTGTGTCAGTCGCATCGCCGTGGAAAACGAGAATGAAACCTCCTGAAGACAATCCCCACGATTGCCGGGGCTACATCTTGTGACTCACTAATATAACTGAAGGTCGACAGGCGTGAATGGTATATCAAAGCAGGCTTAGAAAGCGCACTTGCCAACCACTTAGCCACGGTCGCGGGCCTAATGTCTAGAGTAAAACCCCCTAAGCAAGCAAACAGGAATGGAAAATGTACATTGTTGCTTTACCGATCGTTGACCTCTTCGATGGACTAATTAAGGGAGGGTCCCAGCTGAATTGCTCCAGGGCAAGAAATACCACATGTATTAAGTACCCAAGCTACAAGTTATCGAAAACCCACAAATTAATTAATTTAATTCAACATACAATAATGGAGAGTTTCCAAACTATCTTCAGTGTGATAAAGCTGTTAGATGTACAGTAAGCAAGCAGTACACATTTCGAGACGGTTCCGCAGCACGTTTTCCAATACAATTACTTACATTGTCTATATTCAAACTCATAGATGTAATCTTTGGAGATATTGCCGTCAATCTAATGAATCCTACAAACGACAAGTTTACAATATTAAGAAATGTGAATTGAATACCTGTCGAATTTACATAAGTCATTGCTTATTTGCACGAAGCTGCTGCTGTATAATGGGCAATATTCACCACATTATTTTCTTTTTAATATGTCCCCAATAAAAGAATAAAAAAATATATCAACACTCTCCGAAAAAAAATTATATACACGTCTTTATTACATCTTTATACACAGATTCCTTTATTTACCCATTATTACTCTTTAAATGAATTAAGCAATATAATAAAACACACACACGCACACCATCGCACACGCGCACACTCACACATACTAATATAAACTTTACTGGCTGCCACACAACCCACACGCCTATAAAGTGGTCAATATACAAACTATCAATGGTCTACTAATTGACATGTTTATACTATAGCTATTTACTTACATTTTACTTACTTACATTTGAAATGGATTATTGCATCCCTTCGTTTCAATAGCGCTATTAATTATTTCAAATCTCAGGCACTTATCGGAGCGCCTGATTGTCTCTACATGCCTCTGCACACCTCTTCCTAAAATCAAGTATGGTTCTCGATAAGTCTGGCTTTGACAGGTTAACAGTCCGCAGTCTACAAAAGGACAAATATACGGCAATCAACACCACCATCTTCATCATCATAAAGTCTACCACAGATGTGTTAATGTTGAAGACACCCACTGTTGAGTGGAAAGTCGGTGTATTGGTTGGTCTATAGTACCGGTCGAGGACGTCAAGTGATAGTCCATTAACCAGCATTTAAGTGGTAGTATGCGTTACGTTCACACATCGACATCTTCCTAGGAGATTAAAGAACAGATACGATATATGAGAAATCGAAGTAGAATGTACATTCCATAGTGAAGCTCTTTTACTTAATTGTTGTACTTGCATTGAACTTCGATAATGGACTGCTTTGCACCTTTGGGGATTAGGCAAATGTCATTAGTTGTACAGCTTCTACAGTTTATAATGTCAAATGGGGATGTGAGCCCGTGTTACATTCGAATGATTGCTTGTCTCTAGTGAATAGCTTTTTTACCCCTCTCTTTTAACTTCAGTACTTCGATAAATCGTGTCGATCATCCATAATATAAAACCTGATTTGGGGTGGTCGTGTCACATTAAATGGTGTCAATTCTTCGATGCAATGACAGCAGATTGCGTTCCAGTTTGTTACCATACGTTTACTTTTGTTACACATATGTCGGATATGTGAAAACATAAGGCTATTATAATAAGGTTTGGTTCTTGGATTGGGATTTATCACAGTACTTGAGGTTATTTCACTGTTAGACAAAAAAACAAATCCATCCATGACTATGCTCATAATAGGGATATATAATAACAGGGACATTGTCTTAACTGTGATATCAGCAGAACTGTGATATTGTCATAACTATGACATCGGCATCAATGTGATATTATTACACATGGATTGGGATATCAGCATAACTGTGATATCACAACTTTGACTTTATCATAACTGTGATATTATCATAACTGGGACATTGTCTTAACTGTGATATCATAACTTTGACTTTATCAACATTGCAATATAATCATAACAGTGATATTATTTTAACTGGGAAATCATAACTGTGAAATCTTAACTTTGACATTATCATAAGTAGGATATAACCACTATGATATTACCATACGTGTTATATTATTGATATATATGTGATATCAGTACTTTGGCATTATTGTCTTCTACAGGACAAATTTAAAAGTGCAGGTATAAATGTTTACATCTCGTAAATCAGTTCTCTCTATCCATCAGCTTCCAGCAAGACCTGTTTTAATTACGCCGAGTCTTTGTCCAGTAATCACAGGGGAAATCATTAGGAGACAGCTGATGCTAGACTCCAGTCTAGGTTATCTCTATCTGTTTGGAAAGTCAATGACAGCTTTGTTGAAATGGCCAGGCTATTAACCGTTGTAAGTTAAAAGAGCTGTTAGGGTTAACAAATTTGACAAAACGGTACTTATGTTTGGTGGCTTCAAATTATGGACATCCTTATGGTCATTAGCCTTTGACTGAACTCCCAGGTCGTAACTATCTTTGGAGATAGCATCACAGCAAACTATTCTAATAACAGTAAGTGTTAGCCTCAGGAGAACTATATCAGAACCTGAATATAATCTTGCTTTCTACTTTGTGCGAAAATATATCGGCTTCTCTAACATCTACTTAATGTATCTTGTGGTATTAATTTGATTCGTTGTTTGTCTAAAATGATTATGTCCAATTAATTCTATGACTAGGAATTCATCCCTTTTCTTGTAATCCCTGATTATAATGAGAAACTGTGACTAATTGATGTTTAAAAGGGCTTTTTAAAGGGATATTTGGGTTGTTTTTTCAACAGACTACAAATGTATCCCTATGCTGATAACAAAACGTTCTAATTTTCTCTGCAAGAAATATAGCCAGCGGGCAAAGCCGATCAAGTAGACCACTCAGACACCCGGCCTTTTTTCAATGGTTTACCAGAGCATGCGAATGTTCTTTGTTTTCTTTTCCTACACAGCCAGAAAATTGGTGACGGGCTTACACCATTATATGGTGACAAGGTCTGGTCATCACCATATAATGGTGTCCACAAATGGTGATGACCTGTCCCGTCACCTTTAAATAGCGACAAGGTCACTTCGTCACCATTTATTGGTGACAGCAAACGGTGATAACTAAATCTATGGCCATTATTTGGTGTTGAAATTTCCCATCACTAATAAATGGTGATGACCAACAAGCGCTCACAACAAGGCATCGCCATTAAACGGTGTTGGCACTTCTCATCACTAATAAATGGTGATGACCAACAAGTGCTCACAACAAGGCATCGCCATTAAACGGTGTTCACTTCCAAATTTGGATCTGTATGCCAACCCAATAAGAG
>JARFOD010026241.1:0-10776 GCA_031763545.1 Mopalia muscosa
TGTTCTGTATTTGTGTCCGTCGTCATATAAGTGAAATACCCTTGAGTACGACGTTAAACACCAATCAAACAAACAATGTAGTTTCAGAAAAGATTGAGGGTACTCTCAATATATTTACATGTACTATACAATGTAGAACAGCAGCCACCTAAAAGAGTGTACACTGTACATGTAGGATGCATTACAGTTTTGTAATGTTATGATATAAAACATCAGTATTTGGGCACAGTGTGGTTTGTGCTGTTAAAGTAAACACTGAACATGTGCGTGTGATTAGGAGTAAGATGTGGGGCATTAACCAGGTCTAACACTTACTGAGGGAGTCCTAATCAGCTTAGAGATATGGGATTACATGCCCCATTAGGGTGTCAGTGTGGAATGATAAATTTTAATAGCCACTTCCTGTTACATTGTATATCATGATTTTTTTGTTAGCTCCCCTGTATGAAGTAAGTAGAACTTATGTCATACCCCTGGCCTCAGCATCAGCCATGTAATGGGTTTTGAGTAAATGTCACACAACATGAGAGGAGAGGGATATTATCTGGTCAGCTAATTATATACATATTAATTACTTAAACAAACTTTTTAAATTTGCGGTAAACACAATATCTCCAAATTGAATAGCTGATTTGTCCTGAAATTTTGGGCAAATGTCACACGACTTAGAGGGAGACGGTCATTATCAGTTGAGCTTATCAATAACTTTTTACGCATAGATATTTAATCCTTTTGCATTTTTATCTTTAAGGCAAAAGAAATGCATTCCCTTTCATTGGCAGAACAGGCGAGTTCTTTGGCAGCCATGCTGCCAAGTATTTTGAAGTAAATGAGTGTCCAAGTTACCTACATGTATCTCCTGCATGTTAAAGGTTCTTATTAACAGGGTGTCCAAATGAGGACATTTGGACAGGTGTTCACCCCTCGAGAAAAACCATTGGTTGTAACTTCTATCCTGGCTAATTTAGGGTCATGTGTTAATAGCCACCAAGGAGCCATTTTGAGCTGGCCTGTTACTGTCACTTTAGTGTCTTTGCCTTTTATATTGTCATTTTTGTCAGCACTCTGACTAAGGGTATTTGGCTTGGAGAGTACATGTACATGTAGCAATGTTTATTTACTTACATGTAGTACTGGAGGAAGATTAACTTTCTAGCAGTATCAAAACATGTAACATTTTATAGTTGTGCAACTGTCAATTATTAGTGGAATACACTGTTGCCCTATATAAAGTGAAATACACATTAAGCATGGTGTACAACACCAATCCATATCTTTGCTGGAACAGTAGCTAAACCCATGAAAACAGTCTTCTCTTCCATGTTCATGTATACTGTAACTATATCTAGGTACAGAAGCTAGCATGTTCAGTTGCTATCATGTTCAGTTAAAAAAAATAAAAACTTTGCCCACATTCCTTGTCAATTCAATTTTTCATACCTTTTTTTAGAAAAGTGTATTTTTTCTAACTTTGAACTTTGTTTACATGTAGTAGGATAAAGCAAAGTCAGTGTGTTTCCAGTTTAGACATACTCTCTTCACTTACATGTAAGCTTACATGTAGTTATGGAAGAACAGAGGAAAGCATACCTACAAGTACATGTATGGTTGGGTAAATGTAGCTATATTATTGGGAGTACATTGTTGTCAAATAAGGCAGGCACTTTTCTGTTGCGCTGTCGTCCTCAGAGTTTAAAGAAACACTACATGTAAGCTTTACTGTTCCTGGGGCTCGTTTCACAAAGCAATCTTAGCTTACGTTGAACATAACTGTCATGACAACACTATTTCTTCACCACTGGTCGTCATGGCAATTACGTTTTGCGTAAGCTCAGATCGCTTTGTGAAAGGGGCCCCTGATGTCTTTGTATTTTTTCTTTTGATTTTGCTGTGTGATGTTTAGGATGGTTTCCTTCACCCTGCAGGTTGAGATATACTTTCAACTATGTGACTTCCACTTTTCAACAAATTCTTCACAGATGTATTGCATGCTACATTGAACTTCTAATACAACTCCTAGAAGGAACCAGTACGACGTTAAAGCCCAATCAAACAAACAAAAAACAAACCTAGAAGGAACCAAGAACTTCCTGGTATTCAGGGATACATGTAGTTGTTGTCACATGTTTAACTTAATGCATGCTTTATATTTATGTATATTTTATATTACATCCTGCAAGAGTTGTTAGTATTAAGATTCATATAAATATTATGAATGAAAATATATTTTCTGTTTGTTTTACAGGGAGATGAAAGTCAACCAAGTCTTAACGGACATGGGGCATCGAATCGCTCCAAGACGCCCCCTGCTGGAGGACATGGTAGGCCGATTACTAACGGTCATTATATCGACCTGGCTAACATTGAAGGGAAATCAGCAACGTTACCTAACCAACCAACGTATCGCTACTCTGGTCAACACCACATATTACCCAGAACCTCTTGTAAGCTACTAACATTCTAATGCTTGAGTTGTCTTTCCCTGGAATAGAAGAATTTCTCTGAATTGCATGTACTTGTATTTCTTAGAACAAAACCTCTTTTAGACTACCAACATTCTAATGCTTGAGTTGTCTTTCCCTGGATTAGAGGAATTTCTCTGAATTACATGTACTTGTATTTCTTAGGACAAAACCTCTTTTAGGCTACTAACATTATAACGCTTGCCTATGTTGTTGTGTTTTTCTTAATTGCTAGCATTTCTCTGAATAACATGTGCTAGCATTTCTTAAGCCAAAACCTCTTCTTTAAACATTTTAATGCTTGATTTTGTGTTCCATGTTGTTGGGTTTCTGTGAATTACATGTACTAGCATTTTTCTGAATTACTTGTACCTGTACAATGTACTACAATGTAGCATTTCTTAAGACAAAGCCTCTTTATTAACCTACTAATATCTGTATTAATCTAGTTGAATTTATGCCAGAGACCATGTCTTAGTTGTAAGTGTGTCTGCCGTCTTATCCTACTAGTTAGAGCCAATATGTCAACCATCAGGTACATGTACAAGCATGAGAACATCACATGAAAAGACAGTCCATTGTCACAATACTCTTCAATTCAATCTTAATCCTCAATCAAACAAACAAGCATTTCTATAAAGAGTATAATACTTTGGCCAAAACCTGTTGTAAGCTACTAATATTTTAATGCTCCTATTTGCAAGATATATCCAACTGTACCCCTTACATGTACTCACAATACCGATGATTTGTTCTGCTAATTGGTTGTGGCTTGTAGTATATCCCACAAATCTCAGCAGAGACCAGTTGCCCTTCCTGCTATGCCCTTTGCCAGACCTCCCCCAGACAGATAAACAGTTACAGTGATGCTAATTTTATTAAAATAACAGTATACATGGGCAAGCAATGAAAGAGTTAACATTGGAGTATCATTCATTTTCCATCAGAGCAAAACACTTCACATTGTTATGGTTGTGTTAGTGTCACAATTAATTAAGGAAACTCTGCAATCAGATAATGAAATACCTGTGGGCATGGCGTTAAACCACAACCAATGAATTAATCATATTTCCTAGCCTACCATAGTTCAGAATTATATTAATTTTCCATTATGGTTCTGCTCTTTTAATAATCTTTTTTTCCTCATATATTTAAAAGTTCTATTTTTATTGAAAGGGATTTTATATTCAATATTTTTGTTTTGAACCGTTACCCAAGATTTTAATGAAAATAATATATGCTAGTCAAATAATATTCCCTCAGCATTCCCCCTGGCCTCCATCTATTCCAAGTTTTTAATTATACTGTACAATACTGGTGTTGTTCCTCTCTGTGTTAAAGTGTTGTGTTTTTTTTAGCTGAGCTTATTAAAGACGTAGTTCTTCATCTTCAGTGCAGGCAGCTTCTAGACTAAGTTTTTTAACACATCAGACGGCAGAATAATTCTCTCCTCTGTTGCACATGCCAATCGTTTTTCCCTGTTACTTTTGGGGCCAGCTCCTATGGTTTCTGTAAGCTGTATATTGTAAACACCCAGCAAAAACTGTTTCCAGTCTGCTATAGGGTGGTACCAAGTTAGCATACTTTGTGAATAAGTGTAGCACTGTCTGTGTAATACTGTGTAACTCATTCTCCATGTGTGGACGTAACAGGCAAGACAACGGGGTATTAACTAGTTAGGGTTTTACTTTATGTGAATAGTTCTTCCTTAATTTGTGTCTTGTATTTTAGTCTTTTCAGCAAAAACATATTTAAAACTTTTAGTTAGTCTTTGAGGAGAAATTGAAAAAAGCAGCGAAAGTGATATTTTTGACAGGCCTTTGTTGAACATCTTTCTGAAAGACAATTATCACTATACATGTGCCTCTGTCACAGTTTCCAGTCTTTGCTGCAAGGAAAAGGGTTTAGCTGTCCTTAAAAGTCCTTACTTTACTCAAGGGAAAGCCACTGGGAATACTGCATCTTGTCAGAAGACTTCCAAAGTGTAATTAAATTTGTGTATACAGTATGAAGGCCCTGTGTCACAACTTTGGTGATACATAGTCTTGTGTTTTACATGTACTGTACATGTAGTTGAAGACAATATTTCCTAATGTACATGTAATTGTTCAGGTTAATATGCTTAACTATGCATTCCTGGTTTAACAGCATTTGTGATGTGGACATTATGTTTGGATGTCATGTTCAAATTACATTGAACAATTGGTAATTAAACTGTAAAGTCCATCAGGATTTTGTGGTAATTAAGTATCTAACCCATTGCTACCTTCAAGCTCTGAAATTTATGAATCAATAGACAGAAACTTTGTTGGGAGACTGATGGTACTTTCTGCTGAGCATCGCAGGACAATATTTACACATATTACATGAACATTTTAGTGGATCTGTACGATTGTTAGCAGATTGAATATAAAGACTTGCAAGTTTTCTTTCCACACAAAAAAGATTGCTGTGTAATGCCTTTTTAGTATATTCTCAGGAACAATATATACTGTATGCTAGCTTTTCCACCTGGCAATCTATAAAATCCTTTGGAGTACAGCATTTTTTTTGAAGACATGCCAGCATTCCGAGTGGGAATTAATTAAAATAATATTAAAACAACTTTTTTGGAATTCCAGATGTTCGCTTTGCCTTCATAACTTCTTACTTGGCAACGTGTAACAAGTAGGTATTTTACCTCTCCCCAAAATTTCAGTGACTCATAATTCGTATGCCTTTGCTTTTAACCAGGAAAACTGCTTTTGAATCTCCATCTTTGTTAGTTTTGTGTTGCTGCTGGTATACAGTTGGCTAAAGAGAATCTGTTTAGTCAGACCATTATATTTCAAACTGATGTATCAGAATAACAAACAGTCCTGTCCTAGATTTCTGGTCTGTCATGACTAGTGTTCATTTTCAACGATTTCCAAAACTACATCATACAGTGAAGGCATTCATCACAGAACTGTCCTAGTTACACATGGAAAACTTCTTAAACAAAGTGAATTAAAAAGGTGACAACTCCTTCATAGCAATTACCTGTTCTGAAATCCATTGTTCAGAGATATATTTGTGATCATGTAACAACTATTCTTCAGAGATATACCTGTTATCATCTAACAACCTTTGTTAAGAGATATACCTGTGATTGTCTAACAACCTTTGTTAAGAGATATACCTGTGGTTGTGTTACAACCTTTGTTAAGAGATATACCTGTGGTCGTGTTACAACCTTTGTTAAGAGATATATCTGTGATTGTGTAACAACCATGGTGTTGTGATAAACATATTAGAAATCATGTCTCTGAGTAAAAGCCTTGTTACAAAGATATACTTGTGATCACAAATCTTCTCAAATTCTGAATATCAAATGAAAGCCTGTTGGTTGAATATCTTTGGTGAACATGTGCTGACAGACTTTGATGCTCATCAGTTTGAATACTAACTGTGTTTCAAAAATAAATGTTCAATGTGAACTAGAATATGTCTGTTCTACATAGAGAAGCTTCAAACCTCTGGTTATTTACACGGATGTTCAAGTTTTAAACAAGTTTTAAACGTCACAAAAAAAACATTCAGTGTTTAAGGGATGTACATGTACCTCAGTGGATTTATTTATTATTGGTGTTAAATGCTGCTATCATGGTTGATCTATACCCTTTGGGAACACACTCTCTAATTTGGTTATTCACAAGCTTTAAGTAGTGACGCTGAGCACTTGGCTGAGAAAACTGTCCTGTGAATTGATTTCCATTGATCAGGTTACTGATGACCGTAAAGGAGTCAGATATAGCTGCTAGACATGGTCACTTTTTAGTACAACACATGTATCTTCTGTGCGGACATGGTAAGTTCAGTTCTGTGAAGAAATGCTCTAGTCAAAATGTTTATTTGTGTGGCAGGTGGTTGAAGGGAGCTTCCTCTTGCCCTGGTTCCGCCAAAGCAACATCAGGGCAACATGAAGTTCTCTGTTCATGTGACTGCATATGTGCTATGGTTTATGGAAGTCAAATCTATGTGCTACCTATAAGCTTATGTATATATATGTACCTGTAGAGTGAACAAATTATTCAATTTGATTTCAGTGGGATAATATAGCTACTGAAATAGCAGTGCAGGGGCTCTGAGTGATATCAGTGACATTTTCAATAAAATCAATGATGAATATGAGTGATGGCTATATTCAGTTGGTTTGTCACAACTGATATACTTAATACCTCAAGTCCTCTGTGACATTCTGTTGTTGGCTATTTCCATAATGGTCTGTGGTAGCACCATCATGAAGAAACATGTTAACTGTATTCAAGTACATGTAGGGTGCTCCTCATAGCTGTTAAGCAGCAACACGGAGTCAGTTTAATGTGGTTATCTTATTATTCTCTTTTCTTGTTTTTGTTTGATAAAGTTTATGATGTCAAGAGTAATTGCGTCAGTACAATATTTACACCTATGTGTTGTGAAGATTATTTTTTGAGAACAAACTGAGTAACTTTAAACTTGTACTGTAGCTTTTTCCCATGATGGAGTTACATATTATCAAATTCATAAAGCAAAAGGGTTGCCATTGCATTATTTTACAATATTCATGTGCTATATAGTTTATATATATATATTTATATATGTTGTGAACACAATTTATTAAGTCTTATTAAGACACGGAAGAGATTTTCCTATTCTGTAAAACAAATTTGCTGCCATTGCATAATTGTAAAGCATTCAAACCTTTGTCTTGTGAACATGATAACCTGACAACAATTTCACGGATGACCCTGGAATTTGGCTTTTTTCTATTTGTATAAAAAGGGAGGGTGACACTGAATTTCACAAAGTTCTGTAAAACAATACAGGTACAACTGCTGTTTGATGGTTTGATATTGATGCTTATAATTGATAATGTGAAAAAAATTCACTGTTTAACTTGTAATTTGGCTTCTTCTTAATATGATGAATTGCTAGGGATATCCAGAGGTGGGATTGCTTTTTGCAGAATTCAGCAAACCAATATTGCCATATCTCAAATTCAGATATTAACTTAACACATTGCTTTCTCAGTTAATACCATAGAAGCTGTTATATTTTACCAACTTTCACAAACAAATATGGCAGACATTACATACATGTATTGCATCAGTCTGGGGATAAAACATCATCATTTTTACTCATCGAATTCTTGAATCAAAAAATTTCGGAAACTAAACAGGAAAAGATTATTTCACTTGGATTACATGTATAAGCATATTGGTTCGAAATAAACCTTTAGGGGTGGAACTGCTAACTACTCAGCTTTATATTCTTTTTTTCAAGAATTTTTAACATATGTTGACCAACTTAGCACATTGACAAATTTTTGTAGCAGATTTTTCAATGCCTGTGTCTAAGAATAGAAATCCACAATATGACTTTTCCCAAAGCTGGAGTCTGCATTGAACAGCTATGTGGTCCTCAATAATTACATAATGTTTGTTCCCCATCCTATCCCTTCATATAATGCCTTTTCCCAAAAAATTATTTCACATCAAAGATGTATATGGGCTTCTTGTGATAAAATGATTTTAACTGTTTATCTCATCAAGGTTGTCTGAGTATAATGGTGCTTGAGCTTGTTTAGTCTGACACTTCTATTTAAAGATAACCTCCTGTGTTGACCTTTGTTGATGGTTAAAACAGCTGTTTACTGTATATAGTGGCTGTTTAGGTAAATCAACTATTACTCAGACAATGGATAGCTTAATGCAACAGGAAAGAAAAAATCTTCTTCATGTTTTTCAAAGGGACTGATAAAATTTACTTCAAACTGAATTTTTAAATCCTGTCCGTCCCTTTGGGACTGTCAAGATATGCGGCATGCCTACAGGAAACCTGGATCAATCAAGAAATCCATCAATCACAAATCATTGAAAAGACATAAAGCAAATTTTGAAATAATTTTGTAATTGAAATGTTTAACATATTTGCCCATATGTCTTCAAAGATAAGCTTTTCCATTTAACAAAACTTTGAATTTATTTGTTTTCATTTTCAACTCCGGCCTATTTCATCTGCCACTTTGCTTCATTTTCCAATCAAACTTAATTGAGGTGTGTAACAAACTTTTAAATGGGGTTTCACACCAAAACCTAACTAAACCCATATACAAAAACTCTGAAGTGGCCATGAAAAACTAAACTCATATACAACTACTCTGAAGCAGCCATGAAAAAATAAACCCATATACAACTACTCTGAAGCAGCTGTGAAAAACTAAACCCATATACAACTACTCTGAAGCAGCCGTGAAAAACTAAACCCATATACAACTACTCTGAAGCAGCCGTGAAAAACTAAACCCATATACAACTACTCTGAAGCGACCATGAAAAACTAAACCCATATACATCTACTCTGAAGCGGCCGTGAAAAACTAAACCCATATACAATTACTCTGAAATGGCCATGAAAAACTAAACCCATATACAACTGCTCTGAAGTAGCCAGAAAAGTTAATTTGCCATCACCCACTAAGTAGCTGCTCTGTTCAGATCATAAATTCAATATCAGTAGGTCTATATGCTGAACTACCATTACTTTAAAATGGGTGAAGATATCGGCAATGTTTTTGACAAAGCAGACTATCCCTTGAGGTCAACCTGGTCACTTATTGGCCATTCCTTATAGCACTCCACGCGCTAAGTGGATGAAAATTACAGGGTTTTTCTCCCCATAAAAATCTGTAAATGTACTTTGGGCGGCACTAAACCAATTCTGTTTTATCGTTAGTGGACAGGAAATGGTATTGGCACATTTACCATAAAACGTGCTACAGTTGACCTGAATTCTTAAGATATTTCAGGGAAAGAGATATTACCAGAGATTGTTACACTCAGAAATCCACAAATAGATCCACCAGTTACTCTGAGTGGTAACGCTCATACCGCTCGTATGGCTTCCCTGTAAAACTTTAAAAAAATAAAATCAAACATCAAACAATCATATATTCAAAGTTCCAAACTATAAATTTGATTGATTGATCGTTCTCATAATAGCCTGCGGAGGGTTGGGGGGAGGATTTATGTTGACTAATGGGTAATATAAAGCTGATCTGTTTGTGATGTCTTTGTGTTGTGTTTTGTCATTGTCCTTGTTCAGGGGATTTCCTTCACCAATTGGGCTGTGTCACATGTGAGTTTTATATCCTTAAACCCCAATTAACCAAACCAAACAAATGTTAAGAGCATATCTATCATTCAGGTCTGCCTACCTTGTGCATTTTGTACACATAATGTATGCTAAATACAAATGTCAAACATGGGAAATATTACACACAAAATACTCAATGTATAATGCATACAGGAAAAAGGAAAAAAAAAAAAACGAGGGAAAACAACATCAGATACTTTAAAAAAATTGATAAATACTGGAAAAGATAATACACAAATTGACCAGAAAACTAATTTTACACATAAAGTTCATTCAGGCCGGGGTATCATGTTCACTGTATAGAGATCAGTTGTTGTAGTGTTGAAAAACACTCACTATCATATATATAAAATAGTACAAATACCCTTAAGCATTACTTGTAAATATAATGGTTGTGACCTGGGTAAGGGTATAACTATTTAGGTATAATTATGGAAGCTTTGTCAGCTGGAAATATAATTTCATGACCTAATTTGTCATGTTGTTCTGACATCCCCTTATTAGACTGGGCAGATAGCAGGGTATTAGCCAAACTATAGAGTAATAGGCTCCAGATGCTACAGTACATTCCCTAAATCATCTAACACACATGTCTTGTATATATATGTCCTGAGTTCTAATCAGACAAGAACATTTTTCTCCGTTCACTTATTCTATATATTTAGATTGAGGCAAGTAATATTGTCCCTGGGATATTTCTTTAGGCTTTGAAAATTTGATTGAAGTAGAGTTTTGAAATTTGTAATTATATATATGTATATATATATATATACCATGATTTTACTTATTGTAGGGAGGGGGAAGAAGGACTAAGAAATGCCACTTGGGGTCTGTCACAAATGTTTGTGAACCGCTGGCTTGAAAACAAATTCACTGATTAAATTCAAACTTAGTATGTAGATTCCTGCTGTTAAGAGGATGCATGAGATTGGGTTTCACCAAATTTCATTAAACAAAATGGTCGTTATAGCATAATTTTACTATATTCATGCCAGTATGTGTTGTGAACACGATTAGAAGAGGTCAGGGAATGAATTTAACGAATTACTTCAAACTTGGACTATAGCTTCCTAAAACAACGGATGAGATTACATTTCATCAAATTACACACAACAATATGGCCACCATTGCATGTTTTTTTACATGTATTCAAGAC
>JARFOD010026252.1:0-10775 GCA_031763545.1 Mopalia muscosa
GGGCTCTATGTCGCCGGAAACGGAAACAAGCCATATTCAATCCTTAACCCTAGACTGTCAGCAGAGAATAAATAATATTTTTCTTTTTCTGAAAATAATTAACACACATAGGCCTACACAATATGTATTGTGCTCATTGCACTCGCTATTAACCTATGATCAATTATGAATAAATGCTAGCATTGCCGAAGCAAAAAATTAAATTAATTTCACACACTCAAAATTGATTTGAGTTGAAAGTATATCTTCTGTAGAATAGAACACAGTATGTCAAACAACAAATTACCATAACATAAAATGTTGAGAAGCTCGTTTAAATATATTCAGCATGGCAATGCATAAACCGTCCAGGTGCAAACAATGTGTCGTCCAGTGGAGTTTCCCTTTATGGAAATGACCTCAAATATGGATAAAAGGGTGAAGGTCAGTCTAGAGAGTGAACAACAAAGGGAAGCAATCTAGAGGAGGTTCAGGAAGGTAGGGGGAACCAGAGAATAACTACCTTGAATTAATCAGATGAAAATATTATTTAAAAAAAAACCCTGATATATTAATAGTCTTTAAAAAGCAATGCACTTATGTTAAGGCAACAAATATAGGATATGAGAATCAAATGATCAATTAACAGCTTTAAGTTGACACAAATCCATGCTGACATTAGTTGGAATTATCTGAAAGAATAAAACGAAAAAGGTTATAAGGAATTTGCCTTAGTATAGACACAGTTTCATTTACTGGTAAGTTTTATTTAAATAAATATATTTATATAAGCTTATAGAGAGAAACAAAATGATGCTTGCCTTTAAATGGGAAATTTCCCCCCAATTTAACTCCCCTATTAGTGGTTTTATAATGGACTTATAGGTATCCAAAGTAAATTATACTGGGACACATTAAGCAATTAAAATGTGAAGTTTTATCTGCTCCATAATAAATATTATAAAGTTATTTATTGCAATTTCATGCGTTGTTTGTTCAATTCAGTTTAATTGAAGGCCAGCTGTATTTTTAAACCATTTTATTTATCAGAACTTGGGTAAAATGTACCTTTGTTAATTCTCATTTACAAACGTTTGTGCTCAGTTGACACAAAAGTTCTGGTTTGACGCGTATTTATTTATATTCCAAACAACTGCCTATAGGAATCCGCATGCAAAATATGTACCAATTCGCAGTAGACGATAGCCCCACTTGTATGTCTCCATGGCTGTTGTGGCGCGATATTGATCCGAGTACTTGACAACTCGCCAAAAAAAATGGTTTTAGCATTACTGTGAACATCAGGATGGATAAGGTATTATTATATCGTTTTAACACCTTAAAATGATTATACTTTGCCCATGACCATGTCTCAGGTCTTAGACAAACCGATTTTGGCTCAACTTCCATACCCAAAGATGACATAGCATTATGTACAAATACAACGCGGATTCTTTGTAATTTTTTATTGTTGTGGTTTCAATATACTTTTGTGAAGCGTCTCAAACTTTTTCGTCTTCCTACGATCCGTTGATGTGATTTTTGCACGACTTTTGTATCGTTTAGAGAGTACTTTGGGCAGGTACATGTCGGCTATTGATTGTAGTTACCATTAGTAACCGTTGGGGACACCCTTTGGGGACACTTTGACCCAGGCATATACTTTACACAGAGAGCGAACCCTGCGTTATAAGGTATGTGCAGTTCATGTCAGACATCTCTATAAATGCTCATATATTTGTTGGTTAGCTCTTATGTGTATTTAACATGTATTATTGCAGGATATTCACACTGAGACCATTAGAGGGTGTGAACCCATTATGTTTGTAATCCCGTGCAAGTGGGATTGGTACCTGCTTATCTGGTTAGTTCCATTCTATCCAGGAATAGTTTTTAGCGAACTTGTTGATTGTCTTGTCGCTAAGTAGCATTATCACTAATTAGTACTTTGATCGCTTGTTGTTACTTTGATTGCTGATTAGTATTTCCACTACTAATTAATATCTTTGCATAGTTAATATTGTCTAAACTTATCAATACTTTGGGTATCACTCGATATTCTATTCCTTTGTTTGGTAGTTATTTTTGTGTAATTTCAGACTTTTCTAAGTTTAGTGTAGTTTGTTCCTATTGTTACAAAGATATGTTTTTCTTTGTACCACTTCTTCACTAAAATTCCCCAGTATATGTATTTTGAGGGTTATACATCAAATGACTACTGGGAAAGCCATTTTATTTGCATTGTCATCAAAAATCCAGATACAAAGTTCAAAATGTTAAAGTATGGTTAGTCTGAATGACCATTTACACATTATTTATCAAGTATTTGCTGTGTATGAGAACCAACAGATAATATGAAAGGCTATTAGGATCCTTTGATTAAGAAATGACAGCAGATATTCTGTTTGCTTTACAAACTGAAATCGTTGTATACATTACACATTCAGTCTAGTTGTAATTTTGCAGAGTATTTGTTAGAAGTTTATTTTGTTTTACTTTGATTATAATTCCAAATGCGTATATTTTAATAATCAAGGAGTATGGCACAATTACTTGTTCATGTAATCACTCAACTCTTTGTTGTTTTTACAGATGTACAGAGTATCATAGTACAAAACAGTTATATCTAGCCACCGCCATCAAGGCGAGAGTCCATGGGCCGCAAAGCCCCGGAAGCTTTGAGAATTGTAAACTGCCACTTGTGAGTTCTGAGCGATTTCTGGGTACAAAATTAAGCTGCCACTGCCTCAATTTAATGAAATTTCTTTTGAGTTGTAAAATAAAATTTTCTAAATTTAGGTTGTTTTGTTGACGTTTATACTATACTGTCATACTAGACTCCTGTAGTTAAACTGAAGAGCTAAAGTATTATATTTCGGATAAACGGTAACTCATTTGGACTTAATTATACATCTGCTGAAGGCTAAGATAGCATAATAAATGCTGAAATATTGATTCAAAGTTTTCCGAAATTACATTAATTGCGTACTGTCACAATTCATGCCAACTTGCTGGTATCGACGTTGCTATTAACATAGTCTAAACAAAATCAACGACCCCGACTTCGCTTAATTATTTTAGAAAAAATAAAACTGCCAAAGAATTTAAAGACAAACTATGATTTACAAAATGCTAGAAATATATAAAACTTTCATTTGCATTTTTGTAAAAGTACAAAAAATATGTTATGTAAAAAATTTTCAAAAATAACTAACACAACTCTGCAATTCACTCATTCAAATAAGTTTACGTTGTTTCCTTCGATTCCGTATTTTGTCATTTTTACAATTAAAGTCATTACTCCACAAACTCAACTACACATTTGAAATTTCATTTGTCAATTCTATAAACCATTATCTAAAACACTCAAACAAATTGTTCATATCACTGTTCTTTTAAGCAAGTAATCAATATCTTGTCAGCAGATTTTGAAAATGAAAGAATCAGGATACAGAAACGAATTGATGACCGTAAAACCTCGCATTAACTTGAAAGCAAGTTTACATATTTCCATGAGGGGCCGAAGGTATGGAGCCCCATGTTACTGACGCTTTTATCATGGAATTTAGACAGAAAAATGTAAAGTGAGTATCAGCATGTGTTCCTTTTTTAACAAATAATACAGTTCAACAATGTGATAGAAATTCTTTTAGAAAAATTGAGATCCTGTTTCAGCATCCTTCCCCTCCTCAAATAAGTCAAAACTGTCCCAAAAGATTGTCAAAGCAGCCGATCAGAGCGCCAGCAAGAGCCAGCCGGACAGAGCGTGAGTCAAAGCCAGCCAATCAAACAAACACACAGACAGAGCGCCAGCCAGAGCCAGTCAATCAAACGCCTGTTCTTTTTCCATGTGTATGACACAACGCGTCAATTTCCATCACTAAGAGGAATATAAAACAGGGGACAAACTAAACCCGAGAATATAATGGCTGAATCCTATACAGTGGATTGTAAAATCATATATGTTACACAATTACTTGGATCAATTTTATTTTATACGTTACTAGGTTGCGATACATGGAGCCAAAATAACATTAAAGGCAACAGAAAATCATCAAAAAGAATGTTGTAAAAGTAGAAAATACACACATTGGAAGGAAATAGTCTTTTTTCTTTTTAAATTTTAAAAAAGTAAAAGAAATTTTAAAAAAGGATAAAGCGTTTGTATGTTGTACAGCCTGTCCAGAGAAAAGTTCAGTCTATGACTGTTCATTATACACATCGTGAAGCAGCTATGGCTTTATAATAGTCGTAAGGGTATGTGCTTATGCTACTTATCCTACTTCAATGTACTGTTCACGGGATCGTGTCGATCCTCTGGTATATGAAGGAGTCACACGATGCGGCTCTGGAAATCGCGGTGGTGGTTATAAAGATCGAGGTTTCTTGCCGGTTTTCAATCGTAATTAGGCAAACTAAGCTGACAAATCGTCGTCATATAAGTGAAATAGGATTGAGTACAACGTCAAATCACAAACAAACAAACACATCGTGATCGCCGCCAACAAAACTGGACCACTCACTTTGCCACCGGCCTTTTGTGTGCATTGGTATACGGACTTGCAAATAATTCTGTTCACCCTTTTTCCTTTATGCTTCCCCACATACACATACATATTTAATGCGATTGGTCACGTCATACTGCAGAATAAGGGTATTTCAAATGATGACGACGGAATGTTCACTTCACCTTGTTCCTTTGCCTAATTACGGTGGAAAACCTGGAGGAAACCTCGCTAAAACCACCCTCGTGATTGCCGGAGCCACATCGTGTGACTCATTCATATTCCGGGCCCACGGCGTAGTGCTTTATTAGCGTGTCTTCTTACTAATCGTTCTTTGATGTAATGTTCACAAGATCGATCATATTCTCGTTTTACCGTAAAGGGGCCATACACGTTCAATAAAACCATCAATATTATTGACTCAATATATTGACATCAATACTATTGACAGAAAATGCACACACACGATTCAATATTTCGGTCAATAATTCAATCATTTCTTTGGTGTTTGTTCAATATGGTTGCGATTTGTGCTCTTTCAAAGATGGCGAGGGAATGAAATTCTGAAAATATTGATGGAATATAGTGCCGGATTCTCCACACACAGTCAATATTGTGTTTCAATACATTGACGCTCCATCAATATACTGATGAATCGTCAATAAAAATCAAACTGGTTTTGATCCGTCAATACATTGACTCAATGATGGTTATTGACAATATTGTTCATCAATATAGGCCACACACGTTCAATAATATTGACTCAATATATTGAGTCAATACTATTGATGGTTTTATTGAACGTGTATGGGCCCCTTAAGCTAACATCTTGCTATTTTAGAATAGTTTATGTAATATCAGGTATAGCGGAGTGTTTATTGGGCAGCATAGGCAGTCTGTGAGCAGTGAGCGAGCGCTCGTTTTCGTTCAATATAATTAAACCAGTTTTCTGACAGCGAATCGGTTGCGTTGTCGCTCATTTATTTGAATACATGTTCCTGTTTCAACGAAACGGCCGCCGCCCCCCCACACACCCCCATGTTACCAATTATTTAAGCTGCTAACATTTAATGTAGAATTCAATAATAGTTCAATATTGACTATAAGCATTTAGTTGTGTGAATTTGTCTAGACCTATTATTCCATTTTCCAAAAATTATTTTCGGGGAAATTAAAACGACTTAGAAACACACACAAATTGGAGGTTTTCTTTTTGTTTACAATTTGGTATAATGAGGTAGAAACATTCGTATTGGGTGAAGTACTAGCCAGCGCTATTGAAAGTCAAATTCCTATTGATACTCCGTGTCTGATTGGAGTGACAGGTTACGTCACGAAAACCCATAGCTTTCTGTCGATTTCTGTGTCGTCTGGCAAATTCACTGGAGTTTGGCGGGTTGAAATATTTCTAGTCATTCCAAGCCTGATATTCTAGAGGTGTGCACGTATAGGCCTACTTTCCATAACTTTTTCATTTTGATCATCTAAATTTTAGTTAAGTTTTAGCAAAAGAATTAGAACGAAAAGCTCACACCATTAACAATTTGGGCAGGAGTTTCTGAAGTTTAAGTCTTGGACGGATTTTTGGTGCCAAATGTGACCTGCCCAGCTAATACAGCTAGGGGCTATAGTGATTACTGATTATGTATTTATAACCGGTGACTGGTCGTGGGTTTTTTAAACTTTGTTCGTCCCCAGGTATATTTCTTTTGTACCTTATTGACTTAGAACTGATTGAAGGTCTCGAGTACCTGCATGCCGTTCGTTTGTAGAGATGGCATTTGATACAGATGCAATAGTTCAAGCTGTTGAAAGTTTGAAACTATCTTTGATAGTCTGATAGACATACTTTTATTGAGATAAATGTAAATGCTATCAGACATATAGTGTATAGCCTCATTCAATCCTTGCTATTACAAACAGTTAAAAGTAGATTTTATGTGCACATGTTGTAGTATATAGGCCTTTACCTTGATGACGAGATGATAAAGGTAAGTGCATTTTTTTTATACATGCTCGTTTCGTACTACTTTCGTTTAAAATAAATGTATTTAAAACTTTCAGGCTGTGATTTTCACATTTTCTGGATTCATCATCAACGGCTAGTGGTAGAATTAGGTGTGATAGGGTACAGTTAACCTGGGATTAGTATAATATAGTATAATATATACTAATCACAGAGTTTACCGAAGTCATTTTTAGAATCCACTATTCCGGTAGTACTTTTTTTTTGTCGAATGCACGTCACAATTACTATATGGAAAACAAAATTTAAAACGGTAAGGCAATAAAACCACAATGTTTAGCTTAGATGAATAGCTTTAATAGTTTCGTTCATAGCTTATGTAGTTTAGCTTTAGTTGACCCGAAGCTGAACAGCACTCCCTCGTCGGCTTCCACTGGACATCTAGAGGAGATCTACTGCCCAAGTCATCAGTGTCACAAGACTGTGCCAACCATCACGAAACGTGTTTCAACTTTTTATGGAACTGTTTCTCCGCCTTGCAATCAAGTGTGTTTTAGTATAGAAATGATTAGGCTCAACTAATTTAAATGAATATTTATTCAGAAACTTCTGTCTGGGAGTTTATCTAGAACAGGACATGATTCGCCATTCTTTTGTAGTCTACATCCCTGTGCTTGTGCCTTGTGGGATAAGTTTTTGGACAAACTTGTGTGATTAGATAGACAAGATAGTGTATTGTCTTGTGGATAGCCTTAGAAGACGTATTCTCTTCCTCTAAGGCTATCTTGTGGTTAGGTGCGTGCAGCCTGCTTCTGTGCAGTTAGGAACTTTTGAACTTTGTGTATATTTCTTGTGGATTTCGGTAGAGTGGAAGCGGGAGCAATATCATCAAGAAGATTCAGGTAGACAGTTTTCTTTACAAGGAGTGGATATTTTATTGTTCTCACTTGACAAAAATCACGATAGCCTTATAAATTAGACCTACATCTTAGGTCTTATTTATAAGACTAACAAAATCCTCTCGCCTGGTAACGCGATAGTGAACAGTGGGAGATTTAGTGCTCTGAAATTTTCAGTTCAGCATTAATCTCTGCATTCACTTTTGGTGGCGACACATGATGCAGGTGTTGTCATGGTCAAGTTGTTGGTCCTATATTGTCTTGCTCAGTTAGGCGATCGCGAATCCATCGCGCGAATTTTCAGTCGGCGTTTTCGCGAGTTTTTGTAACGGTTCTTTTTAATGTCTGTCAAGATCCTCGTTTAAAACTAATTCAAATCTTGTTGGCAGAAAAATTGCCAGGGAGATTCAGGACCAGCTAAGAGTACAAGTAAAATACCCGCTGTATTTATTCCGTTTAATACCGTTATCCATATAACGGTTTTGATTCGGATATTTAATTTTTTGAATTTTAATAAAACCTTTAGGCCTATTCTACATTTGTATATTATATCCGGCCTTTATTTACAGGTATTTTTTTCAGGTCTTTTTTTTCAGGTCTTTTTTTTCAGGTTTTTTCAGGTCTACATCTACTCACATTAGTCATTTAGTGACATTATATACCCCTGCTTTGAGAAATGATAGGGGTATTTGTATAGCCCGACTGTCGCCCATTCTTTTCTCTTTGAGTTTTAATTCTCTGCTTCTAAACCGTGTCCATTAGTTTTGTTTAATATAAACGGATTTATAACCCAATGTAAACGCGATAATTGTATAAATTCGTTTTGAGATTATTCTCCTACAATTTAACATAAGAATAGGCGAACGACATGTTGGTATCACACCGTCTTTGTGATACAAAACAATCGACATTTCCGCCGCGTAGTTATTGTTGGATTAACGCGTGGAATATCGCCCTTTTTTCGCATTTCGAGAAGTCTACAAGCTGTACTTGAAGAAACGGTCAACAGGTTACGAGACAAACATGGTGACGACAGTAAGTTCTATTTCTTTTAAGAAGAAAAAAAGGAAAAGTTATGTAGAAAATTAATGAATAATTGCAGAGAATTGATTTGTTCCAAACTGTGACATATAACAGTAATTTATTCACATTATTGTTGTACTGCATCAAGTGAAATACTCTTGAGCACAACTTTGTTATCCGATATTGTCGATCCTGATCATGAGAGTCAAATTGTTAAAGACATCAGTTTCCAATTATTTTTTCTTCTCCGTTAAGATATTTGTTTGTGCTTGATTTAATGGCAATTGAAAAAGTTTGACCGTTTCATACAGACATCAATTCGGAGATTAATTTAAAAAAATATTGCCTTGAATTCTGAATAATGTGTTCTAAATATTAATGTTTGCAATTTCTTGAATGTGTGTGTCAGTCCTGTTGTTGAAGTCCGCCGCCTGTAACAATTCTTTTATACAATATAACTTTAATGAATACCCTTTCGTGAAGTCTATCGAATGCAACTCCTTTTATATAAAGGGCTTGTTATTTTGACTGCTTTATTTCCGTCTGTTCATTGTATTAACTTTCCTATAGGCCTATGCTGGTCGCCAGTGATCGCAGAATTGCTATCTGGTCTGAATTTTGACCACTACAGGCTTTCATAATTGGATCACTTTAAAGTTTTTTTGACCATTTTTATTCCATCGGTATTTATTTTTGGGCTTAGTAGTCTACACTATTAGTACACAATTGCTTCTGTGACTTTCGTGGACTTTATACTGATGGCTTTGTTGTAAAGACTAATTGATTTAATTTTGGAGCTATTTTGAAGGTGGCATGTAGTCGGCTTGCGTTTTCTACGGCCCTGCATATACAAAAATTGGTAAAAAAATCAAATTTAGTTTCAAATCACATTTTTAATTCAATTTTTTTAAAATGTCGATCATGGAATATATTGAAAGATTTTGCATGATGGCTTCCTTAGAGCTTTCGTCATTTCTGTCAAAGCTTTTTACGGAATTCAATAAGATGTCATGGACCCTTTTTTGCTGACACTGTGTTTGCTCGAAACAGGCAGCCCCAAAACACTGTTGCAAAAGTGTTTTTTTTTATTGCCCATGCAAACCGTTGGTCCTTCGTACATTTTGGAGTAAACCACTTTCATTTATCTCTAGTTTACATTTTTAAGATGCTCATTTTGTTCTTGCATTCTCCTGCAGGGTTTCTTTTTTTCCCCACATTCTTTAAGCATGCTCTTTTTAAAGCATTTTGTACAGTTTTTCTTCTTCATCATGCTCTATTTTAAAGCATGCTGTACAGTTTTTTTTCCCTTAAATTCCTTTTTAAGCATGCTGTACAATTTTTCCTTTTCGCCACAGTCGTTTTTAAGCCTTCTCCCTTTTTTTTAGCAAACTGTACAATTTCCTTTTTTAACATGGTCCGTTTTTTTTTCTCAGTTTTTTTTTTAAACCATGCTGTCCTGTTTTCCTTTCTCACCCTGTTCCCTTTTTAAAGCATGCTGTACAGTTATATTTTTTCATGATGATACTTCTTTATTTGAGCATGCTGTACAGTTGTCCTTTTTTCACCATGCTCCTTCTTTATTTTAGTATGCTGTACAGTTTTCCTTTTTTCACCATGCTCCTTTTTTCTTTAAGCATGTTGTACAATTGTCCTTTTTTACCATCCTCTCTATTTAAGTATGCTGTACAGTTTTCCTTTTTTCACCATGCTCCTTTTTTATTTAAGCATGTTGTACAATTGTCCTTTTTTACCATCCTCTCTATTTAAGCATGCTGTACAGTTTTCCTTTTTTCACCAGGCTACTTTTTTATTTAAATACGCTGTACAGTTTTCCTTTTTTTACCATGTTTCTTTTTTATTTAAGACTGCTGTACAGTTTTCTTTTTTTCGCCTTGCTCTTGTTTTATTTAAGCATGCTGTACAGTTTTCTTTTTTCACCTGACTACTTTTTTATTTAAATATGCTGTACAGTTTTCCTTTTTTCACCATGCTCTTTTTATTAATTTAAGCATGCTGTACAGTTTTCCTTTTTTCATCATGCTCCTTTTTTATTTAAGCGTGCTGTACAGTTGTCCTTTTTTACCATGTTTCTTTTTTATTTAAGACTGCTGTACAGTTGTCCTTTTTTCACCATGCTCTTTTTTTATTTAAGCATGCTGTACAGTTTTCCTTTTTTCGCCATGCTCTTTTTTATTTAAGCATGCTGTACAGTTTTCCTTTTTTACCATGTTTCTTTTTTATTTAAGCATGCTGTACAGTTTTCCTTTTTTCGCCATGCTCTTTTTTATTTTAGCATGCTTTACAGTTGTCCTTTTTTCACCACGCTCTTTTTTTATTTAAGCATGCTGTACAGTTTTCCTTTTTTCATCGTGCTCCTTTTTTATTTAAGCATGCTGTACAGTT
>JARFOD010026263.1:0-10532 GCA_031763545.1 Mopalia muscosa
ACTCGTGCAAAACATATAAAATATCAGTCTATACCTAGGCCAATAAACTCCATGTGGTTCTAAAACCGTGACAGCCACGATTAATTGTAGAACGGTAACTTAACGGTATGTGAAATTGTTCCAAACGGTAAATTTGATTACCTTGGCCCTGGTTGATCAAAATACAACATAATTTATTTAAGCGGCATCTCTAATTCAGGATGATAACGTAACAAACATGGCTTTATATGGATTTTCCAATCTGAATTTACTGACACTAAATTATCGAAGTTGTTTGCTATCCTACCTGCCATGTCTCTCTGCTGACGTCGCGAAACGGAAAAAGACAACTTGTGCCGGGAAACACAAATGTTATTTTAGAATATAAGTACGTCATCATTCACCTTATATATTGAGAAATAATTTCCCAATAAATAATTAAAATGTAAATCATAATTTGCTTAAAGGTTACGGTAGGCTAGCTTTGAAGATGCAACCGATTTGCTAAGGGTAAACATTAGCAATTATTTAAATAGCCGGGAAGCAGAGACATTTTGATTTTCCTGTTGATGTTAAAGTTCTCCGTCCATAAGGAAAAAAGCTAAACATAACAATAGTATTAATCACATCTGATACTCATTTATGTAGTAAACATATAGCTACTGCAAATACCTATGAAATTGTTGAAACTGGAACATTCTTTTATTGTTAGAAGATACAAAGAACACACACACAAATTATACTGTTCTCAAAGGAACTGATTATTCGTTCATGCCTTAAATGAGTGCAAACGTTATGAGATAAAATTGAAGGAATTTGCGTACATGTACAAACATGATGCATGATTGAAGTCACAGGTAGATATATTTGATGTAACTTTTAGCATAAGAGAAATCGTGCAGAAAATTACACTCGTGTTTGCAACATACGCACACCGACAAGCCGATTGGTGAAAAGACTTCAAACCAGGGATATATGCAACTGGACCGCGGCTGTGGCTTAGCGGTTAGCGGGTGAGCTTACTAATCCTACGTTGATGTACTTTTTACAGGATCGAGTCCGTCTTGGCGACCCTCGGTTATATGAACGAGTCACACGATGTCACTCGCGGGGCTGGTTTTTGCTGGGTTACCTCTAGGTTTTCAACTGCATGTAGGTAGGAAACAGTATGGAATAGACATCCCGTCGTCATATAAGTGAAATTACCAGGTGTACGACGTTAAACCTCAATGAAAAACTCATTCCTCGTGCCTCATGTGTAGTTGTCCCCTATCCAAGGCCTTAACTATGCTAAACCCGCGTTCAGATTGTGGGTTCGTCATCCACCATGTAAGACAAAATGTGAATGTTTAGTCCTGGTTATAAATGGATAATAAAATAATTCTAACACTTTGAATTATTTGTGGTCGCGAAATATAAATCTCAACGCGGATATTGTGCTTCACTATTGCCAAGTACTTAGCACAGTACCTAAATATTTTGAAAGCTGAAAGAGTTTGTATAAAACTGAAGTCATGTGGCATGGCAATTTCCGCTTAGCAACGTGACCACGGCAACTTAAACATTAGCAAACATCGACAGAAACAAAAATTTCCTGGTTTGAGTGGAACTTAGACAAGACGAAATCCCCAATTTAAGAGATGAACATGCGAATCTCACGGGACTCTTTAAGCTTTTAAGTGGTCCATTCAGCTTCAGAAAAAATATCTGTATTAAATTCATTTCTTGTTGTGTTGATTGTTTCATTTAAGCAAGTGTTAAAATCGATTGGATGAGATGTGTCTTTAGCAAAAAAATATGTTACACATTGAGATACATTTGCGTTTATATCGCAGAGTTTTAAATTTTAATAGAATAAATGGAAACCTGTTTAAACATTTTTTGCTGGAATATTTGGGAATACATTTAAGATTTTTAAACATTTTTAACCGTTACATTTTCGTCTGCCTTGGAAATAGATTTAAAGGTTTCTAAATCGTATGCCTTGAAACATAGATAACCATTTGCTGATTGTATGCCTTGGAAACATAGTTAAACGTTTTCTGATCACATGCCTTAAAACACAGTTAAACGTTTACTGATCGAATGACTTGGAAACATAATTAAACGTTTACTGATCAAATGCCTTGGGAAATTAATTAGACGTTTACTGATCACATGCTTTGTAAACATAGTTAAACTTTTGCTGATCGTCTGCTTTGGAAACATAGTTAAGCATTTGCTAATCGTATGTCTTGAAAACATATTTAAAAGTTTTCTGATCGTATGCCTTGGAAGCATGTTTAAACGTTATACTGGTCGTTTGCCTTAATTGTGTATTTTGTATTGTGGAATTTGCCGTTGATATTTACATACCGGTAAAATACGTGTTACTGATGCGAATAGTAAATCTAATTCAATGTACAATTCAACAATAGTAGATGGGTTTCGCTGTCAAGGTTATATTTATATTTACCATAAAACACATGTATTGGGCACTGATACAGGCATTCGATATGTTGGGTACGTTTAGCTATTTTATCGATGCGAATGCGCTTCCCTTTAAAATTATCAAACACATTAGTAACTGGTATAACTCGTCAATTTGCTTAATGGCTATATTACACCCAGAGTTAAAATCTTGTGCAAAGTATGGCCTAATAAAGTGCATTCAACTAGAGCCCCCATTAGAGCGCTGTCTTTGGTAGATTGTATCAGAGGAAATCAGCTCCCTGTACATATGTAGGACACACAAATGATGGATCCTTCGATCACTTATTATCCTTACCCTATTTAAACTGTCCTCCGCTCAAATGTCTGTAGTCAGACTTAGTATACCAATCCATTTGTATTATCGTTCGATTTCGGTATAAATGTTATTTGATAGTTTACTGATTGTCTGATTGTTAGATCGGGGTTAAGCGTGGTACTTGAGGATATTTCACCGTACTGAAAATCTGGCTGGGTAATGTGCGGTTAATTCTGTTGGGTTCAGATGTTCAAAGCCCAATGAAATGACTAATGAAATTATTGCTTTATCCGACTGTCAACAAACAGTGACAAGAGGCGAAAGACGACCATAGGATAATCAATGTGAACCACAATATTATCCGTAAGTCTATAATGCATCACACCAATCAAAGGTGACTATGCAAAACAAGTCGATGGAGCGATGTCTGCACTGGCCTTCCATAGAATTGAGCTTTTAACACGTATGTGTCAGATCACGGGTAGCTCGCAATGTCCATATATCGTTCCATGTAGTGTATGTTGTAAACCCGTAACGTCCAAGACATCGACCAAGTCATGTCTGTCGAGATACAATTATATAACTACTGTTCAGGCATTTCTCAATGCACTTTATACAGGAAACGAATGTTTCAACGATCAGCAACAATTTATCTACTGAGCCAACCAGGTATGACCATCCTACTTTAGGCAGCCTTGGGACGCAGTAGAACTAAATGGCCCTAACAGTTTTCCATAGATGCGCAGCTATAAACATATTCATTATAGCAAGGCGCACCGAAGCGGACACTTTATATCCTATGTCATTTATGAGATAGGACGACTTAATGGAAAATTACGACTTTGTCCTGAATTTCCCAATAAGAACAAAAATAAATTCGATGAGATATATTTGAAGGGATAAATCCCACTAGGACCGTAAGGAATTCCGAAAACCACTCACTGACCCAAAAATATTTCCCAAAACGAAGTTCGCATCACTGGCACAGAAGATGTTTACTTATTCAACACGATCAATCGGTAACTCTTCGGGAATATTACCTCAGAAAAAGTTCGGAATAGATTTTCAAAAAAGTGATAAGCAAGCTAGTAATCTCAATAACACCATAGACAAGGTTCTTAATAGATCCTAAACTCGGGTTGTCATTGGTTGTCTACATACATCTCGAGAGAAGGTAATAGCAATGTACATCAAATATGCTGAATAGGCCTATGTTGCCTGTCCTTAAAACAAACAATTTTATCAGCTTTAATATCGAGATTTAGCCACTTGTATTTTCAGAATCTGAAGATATCGTATTGAAAACTGTCAGGTCCTATGTTTGGAATGAGTACCTTTTCTTATTTCTGAGTCGGTAGGATGTACTCTTTGTTTTTGTATATCAAATTATGACAGTTTAGTTCGATTTCTAGTGAGACCAAATATTCAGGTGGCAATTAAGACACTGGAAATTAAAAGTCTAAAGCATTTTGTGACTTTTATACAAGAAGGCAAATATGTTCAAATTGAATATATATATTACGCGAGTTCTAGCATAGTTTTGTTCAATCTCCAAGGACATCCATCATAAATTCCGTAATAAACTTATAATGGCATTTAGCTGCCTCTGCCCTCAAATGTGTTTTGCGTAGGCTGTAACAGCAAATGTAATAAGCCGAGTTGTCAATTTCTCAAAACACCTACCCTTATTCAATTATTACGGGTGTGAGGTGAATAATAAAAAGTGTATCAGACTCACCAACAATAGTTATGTTAAAAGCTTGAGAAAAAATCATTTGTAACTTCGTTCTGCCAATCGTTCAATATACGCCAGATAGGCGAAACTCCATCTGTGTTCAACAAAAGACGTTAGCGATCCTGTCTTTTCGCCACAGTGTGTGACTCTTTTGCCGCTAGACGAATCGTAGATCTTTAGTCCTTGAGAAAAGGGTCTGTATATATCTGGGAATTAATATCGATTTTCACGCTACCTCTGCTATTCATCCAAACCTACTCTTTTTTTTCTTCCTTTTTTGTTATGGTTGCCGTAAATTGCCCCAATCATACTTTTAGTGGAACTGAGCCTCGATGGTACCAATCTATTATGCCAATCAACGGAATTCGAATATACCCGCGGAACAATGAACCGGAAAATCTTCAGAGTAGCGTTCCAGACGAGCAACATGTAGAAGGCGGAGTACAGATGAGAAAATATTATTTGTATTATTAGGGCCGTCAATGACATTAAATTGTTCAATTTGTATATATGTTAATAGCACAGTGATATTTAATATGAACACTTTCAAGTTCATTTACTTCAATACAAGTTGCTGCAGTTCCATACGATGTCCATCAGACATTCCTCTTAGAATATTTGATCTGATACTGAAAGGGTTCGTCCGTTGATTGTTGTGGACTAGACTGTGTATTTGTTCCCGTTAAATTCACATCAGGATACCTCTCTAATGCCATAAGCGTTGTTTACGCAACGAGTTGTTACAATCCCGTTATCGCCAAGATAATCACCTTTAAGATGTGAAGCCTGCCAAGTTTTAATTATACTGGGTGATAATGATCATACCTGTCAAACGCACCTTTGTGTTGTACAAAATATAAGGACGTTCTCCTGTTGTTTTATTTGCCAACCTTCACAATAATAGATCGATCATATATGCGTGTGTAACGTATTTTTTTAAATTTTTTCAAATTTTGTTTCTTCCAAGATTGAGGAGAATTAAGATAGTAATTGAATACATTTTTTGGCTTGACTGACGCCGCCGTGCATTAAGCACACACTTGGTTGTTTATTAAATTTATTGTCAAATATTACATTAAGCCATTTTTTTTTTTTTTTTTTTTTGCTGTGTTATTTATTCAACGAATATGATATTAGATTAGTGTCGTTCTGCAGTATCCTTGTCAGGAAGATTCGAAACTCTGTCAGCAAGCTAGAAGTTCAACAAATCACACAGGTCGGAACCCGAATCAAATACCAGGTTGCCCATTCCTTAGACCGAAACGGATTTATCCGGCGGCAACCCCATGCTTGATTCAGAGTGCCGATATTCCATTTGCAGCACTGACAACTGCCTGTATAACTTCACTCACTACGCAAAGCTGGTTAATGAAATAATTTTGCTTTTTTCGTTCAAGCGAGGAATGGGTAGGGTAAGTGGTTTTGGTTCAGGGTACATGGAGTTGATCTATCAGCATAAGGACCTGCAACAAGTCATCGTGTGTTCACTTACATCCTCTTTTTATTATCCTCAGCCTTCTGATTAAGCTTTTTGACAAGCTCAAACTTAATTTTGGGGTACTTTTGTTTTACAAATAATAAATTTCAACCAATACTGGAGTAATTGTGTTTCGAGGACCTTCCTTCGTCCTATGGATTAATTTGATTCATTTTGCCTTAGCTAACGTCGACATTGTGCCCAGATCAAGATGCGTTATATTGTCTTTCCTACATCTGTATCAACGTCATGACCAAGAGGCGAGCCTCCGCATAAAATGGATCAGCTTCCAAAAAACAACCCAAATCTTGGTTAAACCATTGTCACCATTTTAAATTTTTTTCGACAAGGGCTTATTTCCTGTATTATCGTTATTTTGGGATAACATATTCTTAGTTTGAACATATTCTAGTTCAGAAAATGTTACAAGTTGAAACCCATCTGGGAATCGAAGCTATGACCCTCCGTTAGGCACTGAACCACCAGCACTAAATGCCGGCCACCTAGACCAAAATTACGAAAATACTATTAATCGATACTTTCTAAAATACACAAAAATTATTCATGACTCATTTACTGTCGCGCCAATCAGAAAATAGTAAAGTCGGCGTCTATATATTTATATCATGGCACTCACGAACAACCGAAGTACGCCGACTCAAAACTATGGAAGTATTATGGTTGTAAATCATACAACAAACAAAACAAGCATGAAACAAAGCAATGATGTTTTACTGGAAATTTAGGAGTGTATGTCGATGAATGCGTTAAGCAAAGTTTGCCATGCTCTTACCATTTTTTGGTTGAACTGAATAGATTTAATGACATGACTGCTGTCCCTGTCACGTACCCATTTCTAGTTTTTATTTGTGATCGATTCCAGAGCCGCAGGTAGAAAATATGAAAATGGACTTTGGTTGTTCGCAAATGAATTACCGTAAACATATACTGTCAAAACCTCTCCTAACAGAATGTTACCTTCTTCATAGTGGTGGATAAATGTAGAATGGAACTGGATAAGCAGGTATGTTTTTCAACGCCTGAATAGAGCAACCGCGGAAATCAAAATGTATATTAACCGAATTCTAAAATAACCTTAATAGAATCACAGTACCTGGTTTTCCAGCGCTTTTAGCTGGACTGATAAATTGCAATGTCCTGTAGGCTATGGATTGTTTTACTGCATAATATTCATTAACATCAAGTGGATAATAAAAGTATTGAATTTGTGTCACTTCTGTTTGACCATATCCTCCTTCCGGGCCCCGGGGTACTGGATCAAAAACGGATTTCCGATCCAGTGATCACGAGATGACGTCAACTCTCGTGACATGTCATGCTTTATAACTAACTACTCCTCTATTTTGCTGCAAATTGGATTGTAAAGTCATGAATGTTTAAATAACAAGTAGGAATACACTGGACGTCGCTATTCACGGACTACTTTATATTAATTATTATTACTATTATTATTATTTTCATTTTATTATTAAAAGAAGACGACTTCTGGAATTGCGTTAGTCTTAAGGTGGGGTAGGGTCCAATTATGCTCGTTGATGTTTTCTCACTAATAGCATTGGAACTGAGTCGGTTCTTAGTCAATTTTTTTCTCGCTTTTAATGTCAAATCAATTGGGAATATTACTACGGTTACCCAGTTAGCCAACAAAATACGTCAGCCATATTATTCGTAGAAATTAGATACCAGTCTTGTTTATGGAAAACTGCATTCGACTATGAATTCTTGTGAAATTTCCTGAATGATTTACCTGCAGAAGAAGACAAACGATAATTTGACTCTGATATTTTTTTTCTTGGTTGAAGGGTTGTCCTTAGAGAAATTTGTCCCCAACAAATCCTTCTTTTCTGGCTCCAAACCAAATAGTTCATATTCCATGCATAGAACATTGGAATACGTAAAATGCTATTGGGAGTATTATCGAATTATCTCTTTTACCACCGATCCTAGTTGGTTATCATTGGACAATTTGCTTCAGAATTGTTCCGATAATGCCATCAGGCCGACAACGAGTTGATCGTATCGCTCATGATTCATACTGGTTGCCAGCGAGTCCTCCGCTAACCGCAAAGGAACAGATCGCCGTCAAGCGGCGCCATGCCTAGTTTATGCAGCGAGCTTGGGGGAATTTACGGGAGCTTGTCATTCCGCTTTGCCTCAGTACCTTCGATTGCCCCTCTAAAAAAGCCGATAAATCTACTTAACTAACGTCAACAAATTGCTGCATGTTGGATGATCGCTCAACCGATGCATCCATTATCTATGGTAATAAGTCCAAACAAGGAAGCCGTTTTCCGATGATATGATACAAGGGTCGCGCTATTATTTAATTTAAAATAATGCCTAATAAAAACGTAGCGATGTGCCGGCCCTGATAAAAATGCCTTAGTATCAATACGTTTACAGTACCAAAAATAATTAAAGGTTATTTGTCGGTACTTATCAGTTGTAAATTGTAGTGTGATAATTCAACAATGATTATTGTACTATAGAATTTCCCCTTTATCGGAAAATCTAATCAATAAAATACAATACTCCCAATAAATTTTTCCCTCAGGAGATAGTTCAAGGACGTGTAATTTAAGTAAATTTACCTATAAATCAATGAAATGTTTTATACTGTAGAAAATACCTTAGCAATTTTACCAAACAATCGTATTAATTATATATTGTTTCTGACATATACATAAGATTTTACAAGAAAATGTATTATAAGTCAAATATAGCTGTACTTTAAACTGATTAACAGTCATTTTCAAAGCTAGGCTACTACTGTACATGTTGTTCTTGATGTAAATAAATGTTGTTTGGCATCAGTATCATGGGACCTGAAGATGGTTTATAATAAGCAAAATGTATAGCGTTTTTCATTACTAGTCGATTGCATATCGCCAATTGTTAGTTTGTCACCTTATCTTTTATTTTGGTGAAAACAAAATAAAATCAATATAAGTATACAACGTAAGAATAGTATATTAGCAAGTGATCGCTGATGGCTTGCGTAGCGGCAGAAAAGAGATTGCCGTATTATGGCGAAAGTTTTTGTAGTGGACGAAACTAACGGCAGCTCTTGTACGCTATGCAATGCCATCCCGCATTAATTTCCGTCAATTTTGAGTCGACGTTTGCCACAGACCAGCAAATAAAAGAAGTGGAAAACAAAATGACCGGGTGCATCTTAGAGTCAATGTCTCGGCGTTGGAAGTAGAATCAAATATATCTTATAAGTAGATTATAGACTGGCTATAAAAGTAATGAATCAGCTGATTTGTAATTTTGTTTGTTTGTTTCAATTTACTAATTGGGGTTAAATTTTTGTTTTATTTCCTTAAAATGTCGCGGTGACAAGCCAAGTGTGCGAAGGGAGTCTCATTTTGACGCCACCGATTCCAACGACCAAACAATCACAACACTCAATGCAAACACTTCACAAACAGATCGACGTGGCACCAGAGCTTGCGTTGCTTGACTTCTCATTCTATATAAGCCTTTGTTTAGCTTAAATGTCATGCCTTACACCGTCATATCATTGCATAATGACTTTAACGAACTGTCGAAGTATTGTAATAATCTCTAGTGTGTTCTCGACAATTTTAGATGAATTTATCAGAACAGGACCACACGATATAATAACAGCTTGGCAATAACCTGTGTTTATTGTTAATTCCATACATTTGAGATTCGCACGCGTCCCTAAAGTTCATCACACTGATGACCCATTGCATCATCACCTATTCTATCGTTCACTAATCACCCAATGCTAATTAACAATCTTCCATGACTACAGCCACGTCACCATGGCAAGCAATTGCTCATTGTCTGAAGTGTGTATCAGAGAAAAGAAAACAAAAGCGTAGAATATTTTATAAATATTCCACAAACTTATAAATGAATTTTGAGAAAAATTTAAAAATTATCATGAGCATTATATAAATCAGCGGAAAGCCAGGCCCCCAGTGACCAAATGCCTCTCAAGAAAGCTTTTATCAACATTTGGCAACATTGCATTTGTATACTTTTTTTAAACACTCTAAAACGGGAATCATCTCTAGGAACGTTCTGTATGATGTTTTGTCTTGTTCACTAATGACATCAACACATATCCAATTACGTTTTGAAATGAACTCTAAACATAATTATGACGGAACTGTACTATTTAAAGTTTCCCACTAATATGTGTTGACACTTGACAGGTTAAAGTATTGTCTTCAGAATGTCAAATGGATAATCCCATAATGCATATGTACTGTTACCGATATGTCTATCTACAGGTAAGTACGAGATTGGAGAAGAACACCCATATACTATATTTACTCAGGCAAAAAAGAAACTTTTGAAACTTAATACAAGAGGTAAATGCGTTCTCAAAGACCTCATGACGTACAGCAACTCCGACGTGCACAAGCATGCAGCTCTTGCGAGCATACATCAAGGATAAAGCCTGTTTTCTTGTGTTCCTAATCACGTTACCTTATAAGACAAGTGCAACTAAGCCAACGTTAGCACAGTAGAGTGACATCTCCGTTGAACGCCACGACTGTCAAACATTCAACGTGAACGTGCCATTGTCATGCTGGATACAGGAACGTCGGTCA
>JARFOD010026274.1:0-10773 GCA_031763545.1 Mopalia muscosa
TTTTAATATACCTAGTAAACACAACTCTTCCTATACTGGCTTAGGCACAAGACGGAAAATCAAATCGTGAATCTGTCTCCTCTTAGACCCTTCTCTTCAAACTATCTTAACAGTGTGGGCGTCCATTCATGGATCTCTTGTTTTGTTAATTGTAAACCTTAGACTCTATGTTATAGACTTATGGTCCATTAATGAAAGGAAAGTATGCTGCTATTGTAATTTGATGGGTGGGATTCTAACATATAGCTTACCTAGGGTTATCTTGTGTGAGACTCGATGACACTGGATAAAAAACGTCCCATGATTCTCGTTGTGCCATCATATTGATTTGGCCCCGTGAGGGAGCGGGTGGGCCATGGGCCTGCAGAATACTCCCTCGGCTTCCTCGGTCAATCGTAAGAGGCGAGAAAAGAGGTTGCTTTCTGTTGCCCTGGTGGTGTTTGCAGAACTAAAGGGTAACGGAAAGCAGATTTGTTTGTGATGTTCTGTATTTTTGTCCGTTGTCATATAAGGGAAAAACCCTTGAGTACGACGTTAAACACCAATCAAACAAACAAACAAATAAACACAAAGGAACCCTCTTTACGCTTCTGTCAGAGACTGTACCTTTTGTTGACTTGGCATTGATATGGTTGGAGATCTGGTAGCAACGGTCCTGTCATTGTGATGATGTATCTTTAAACACATAAATATGAAGTTACCATCAAACAAACAAACAATCTCATGTTGCCAATGGTGTCTAGGGTGGTTTTGTTCACTCATTGGGCTGGTACAGCATCAAGTGAGGGAAATAGTCCTATGTACGACATTAAACCCCAATCAAAATTATCCTTGAATCTTCAAATAAAGTGCCTCTTTTTAAATCCTACTGTTCTACGCTGGTCATTGTAATGAATCAATGTAAAAGTTTAACAATGGTTGAAATCTGTTACTACAGAACTTTTGTGATCAGTTGTCTTAAACATTATTATAAAAGATAGAAAAAAGAGCATTAAACACTACAATAACGCTGAAATTAATTTGTTAGATGTTAACATCTGAATTGCAAATTGTTTGCTTTGGGAGAATTCAAAACACAAGGAGCTGTTTAAGTAAAATAGTTTTGTGTGCGACAACAACAATTTGCTATATGTTAAAAATGAATACACAAAATAAATATAAATGATTATACACATATATAAGCACATATCGCGCTACGGTTTTGATGTATTAGGGTACTTGTGCAAAATCCTATTTTCATACATGGTGGTAAATTATTGGTCACTGAAATGATCAGTTGTTTGATTTGCTCATTTAGTAACACTTTTATTCCTCTCCCTGTAAAAGATCAAAGGCAAGGGGGATAAATCATACCCAGACATCTACTTTTGCTGTCAAAGCATCAATGTTTATTGCTGCTATCAGTAGAAAGGTTAGAATAACTGGTTAGACTATGTAACCAAAAATACCCTAATAATGCTCTACAATTTGTCCTAATACTTAACAATATTTTTCACGATATTATTTTTGCATATTTTTTCACTGTGAACACTTCGAATATTGAGACCTTTATGGCTAGTGGGGCCAACAATATACTTCGTAACTTCCTTCATCTATTGCTTTTTGTGTCTTTTGAATCACATACTATTTTATACTTCTTTGTGTATTTTCTCCTTACTCTTATATAGGTGGCCGTGGCTCAGTGGTACATGTAGCTAGTGTGCTTCCTGAACCGAACATGCTTTGATTTACCGTTCACGGGTTCGAGTCTGCCTTTCCACCATCAGGTTTATGAACGAGTCACATGTTGTGGCTCCGGCAATTGCGGGGGTGGTTTTGGCTCAACATTGGCTAGCATAACGCCTACTAATCCTACTTTGATGTTCCATTCACAGGAACGAGTGCATTTGTCGAGCTGTATTGTTAGGTTTCTTCACAGTTTTCCACAGTATTTAAGCAAGGAACATGCATAGTGTTTTTCTGTCCATATTATCAGAAGCTTTACAGTACTAGATGCTGAGCCAAAAGTAAAATCATAATTCAAATCTTGTTCATGTAAGACATCTGATGCAATGATTTATTCCCCTTTGCTCTACTCTTCTGTAATTTCTGTAATAAATTGCTACTCTCATAATTCTACCCTTGTCCATGCAATAAGTCTGATGCAATTTTGTTTTAGTACTGATGGACATGATTTATTCCCATGAATTGTACTCCTCTTCGTTTTTAGTCAAATGAATGGTCACACTCCTATAATTTGACAATAAGCCTGATGCAATTTTGTTTTATTTCATACTGTCATGATTTATTTCCCCTTTGCTGGACTCTTCAATATTCTATGGTAATAAAATTGCTGTTAAAGATTCCCAATCATTTCAATCATACTTTCTTGGGCCAACGCATAACAATTTTCCTAAAGAGTCTGCTTTGATTTATAGACATGATTATTGGCAAGACTTATGTTTAAATGGAAAATACTAGTTTTCACTCAATGGCAATACTTTTGGTAGATTAACCCAAACAATTTTGTGTTAACCGATTGTCAAATCATAATGCTGCTTTGGAACAAAAACTAGAGGAATAATAATTTTATGAACTAGCATAAGTTTGTAAGCATGGCTATCACCTGTTACATTGCTTTTTTTTTATTAGATTAAAATATTGCAAACATATTAAAATATTGCAAACATAAAATTTGCACATTGATATAAGCTTATACAAATATATCCGACCTGTGTTTTCTGGAGTTTTTTGTAGACATCATGTATTTTGAATAGACCTATGGGTCATTAAAATACACACAAAAATGAAATTACAAAGTCACGTTGTAACACAAAAATACACATAATTTGAAGAAAATACTCCTAAAAAAATTTATTACATATAAAATATCTTCTAGGATAGACAACTCTGTTGATAGTGATTATATTAACAATAATTAAGTTTTTGCTATCTCTTTTGTCCACATCACGCCCTGTGAGGGAGCGGGTGGGCCATGGCCCTGCAGAATACTCCCTCGGCTTCCTCGGTCGATCGTAAGAGGCGAGAAAAGAGGCTGCTTCCTGTTGCCCTGGTGGTCGCTGAGCTAAAGGGTAACGGAAAGCAGATTTGCTTGTGATGTTCTGTAATTGTGTCCGTTGTCATATAAGTGAAATACCCTTGAGTACGACGTTAAACACCAATCAAACAAACAAACAATTTGTCCACATCACTGTTTTGTAATTTTATAAATGTAGTGACTGTATGTTTATGATGTGCATTCTTGTGTCTTACGTGCAGTTAAAATTGGAGGATTTGTGAACTTCTGAAGAACTTAATGCAGCTTAATAAAAATGATAATCTGTATGAATTTATCCAATTTAAAAAATTAATATCAGTGTTAAGACGAGTTTAAGTACTTTTGAGATTGGAATTTTTTGTTAACTTAATCTATGGTTAATATTTAATCATTTAATAATAGAGTGTTCAAATATTTTTATATTGGACAATTTTTTTATGATTATATCTAAGGACTTATTTGGAAAACCTAATTGGTTGAATCAGACTTAATTAAGTTTAATGTGAAGCACTAGGCTGCTAAGGCAAACAAATGATTTTATCTGAGGGCTGGTGACTTGTCTATCTAATGACATGTACTTTCAAGGTTTTCTTTAATAAATCAATGATGCTTCTCAAGCTAAGAGAAGCATCTTGCTCTCCGTTACACAAAGGCTGATCTGTTGTGGCGCATTTATTTGATGTGTCTGTGTTTCTCCTGTCTTGTTATTGTTTGTTGCCAGTCATCTCAAGGGTGGTTTATTTTACCTGTTGGGAAAGCTGGAATATGAAAATATGAGTGAAATAACCTTAAGTATGACTTAAAACCTCAAACATTCACCTACTGGGCTTATCGGAATATGAGTGAAATAACGTTAAATACGACTTAAAACCTAAAACAAATATTCACTTACTTTACTTGGCCTATCAAATGAGTGAAATAACCTTAAGTATTGAGTGTAGGCGGGTACCATAACCACCACAAAGACGACAGATTTAAAACACATATACATGTATGTATTGTGGAAATTAACATGTATGACAAGGTACAGTGTGAAATGAACAATCCGCTATACATAAGTGAAACACCCTTAAGTACGGCATTAAACACCAATCAATCAAACAAACAATTTTTTTTTTCTTCAAGTTTTCGATAATAAAAAGTTTAACATTGCAAGATTTGAAATTTTAAGGATAATGATGTTGAAATTGGTATGGTTTATGATAAGCTGTTTAGAATGTTTTTATAATCCTATGGGAGTCTGTTCTAAAGATTGCTGGTAACCCTAAGGGGAGTTTAAGGAGCGATTGCATCCGACATAATCTGCTTTTGTTGCCGGTATGATTAAGATTAGGTGCCGATGTTGGATTTTATTTTCATTTAATTCCCCACAGGAGTGAAACCGATAGTCCAGAGATTGTATTTCTCAATAAACAAATTTGGAGCTGTATTGAATTTTATTGAAAACGCTGAGCAAATCCCTCTGTGCATCAGAATTTTGTAACTAATCCGAAAAAATTCCATTTTTTATATCGTTGTTTTATTCTTTATAGGGTGATAATTTAGACACGAATAGCAGCACAGCACACACGGAATGTTAAATTAAGCGTCGGTCGTTATTATTATAGTCCTATGACTCACCCTCCATCACAGTGAGAAACACGATATAGAAATGGTCAAAGGTTAAACTAGTTACAGTTGAAAAGGTTTCCGATTCCATTATGCTTTTTCCGCAAAACGGTGCCCCGAGGTGACAAAAATGTCCGTGGCGTGTTTCTATCAATACTGCTTACTAATAATAATCAATCTAGCTCACATTGCGATGCTAAGCAGCCGGAGTCTTTATGGGCAATCCAGTGGAATTTGATTGCCACACTCAGCCTAGTCAACCATGTCATAACTTCATAATGGGGACACAATAATAAATATAAATAGAATGATGTACATTCCTAGCTTGTTGTCCTTATTCTCTAACTATTGTTTCTTGCAACAGGGGTTTATTGTCTGTATAAATGGGTCTCTTGCGCCATTGTATACGAGCCTCATTGCCTACACAACCAAGACAGAGGTTCATTGTCTGTATAAATGGGTCTCTTTCGCCATTGTATACGGGCCTCATTGCCTACACAACCAAGACAGGGGCTCATTGTCCGTATGAATGGGTCTCTTTCACCATATATATATATATATATATATATATATATAAATATGGGCCTCATTGTCTACCAAGACAGCTGTAGTGTATAAATCTTATTGCAATCACACTGTCTTTACTCATCAAAATGTCACCAAATGGGCTGTTGGTTGATTAAAACGATCAATAAGATATTCTTCAGAAAGTCTTTTTTTAATTGATCCTAATATAGAGTTCTTGCTAATCAATAACTGTACTCTTTACAACATAAACTGGACCAAATGTCCGTCTCCCTGTCACAGGTACATGTATACCAACTAATTATGAAATTATATAATTATGTTCATTAAGTCTGAAGAAAATTTAAGTGATTAATTTTTTAATTAAAGCACCGAAATTAACAAAAAATATAAAATTACAATGGACGAGAAGACAGTTTTTATTTTATTCTGATATCTTGCTTGTTATGATGCTCTAATAAGCATTGGAATTCTTCAGTCTTTATCATTCAGATATGTAAAACAGTATTGTATTGGGCCTCATACCCCCACTCTCGTCATGGGCATGGCCGCGTAGTGTAACACTAATAGTATTTTTAAGTTTGAAAGCATTGCAATTCAAAAAGAATTCTGAACTAAAATATATTCCAAAAATGCTCCGTCAAATAAGCATAAAAAGACAATTGTTATGATAACTTTTACATTGAAACTTAACATGTTCATTCGCAGAAAGTTCTGAAACAGAAAAGAGTATTGTCTCAACAAGTAAATGTAGGTCTGTTAATAAGGCTGTGATATGACACCATTGAAGAAATAGAATTATAAGCATAGTAAGCGACAGTAAGACTTTTACTCACATCTACAAGGCCGCCATTTATAAAGATATTGCTTTAATTGTACGTACAAGTGATCAAAACTAAAAATTCGTTCTTTATTTTATGACTTTATTTTAACCTAAATTTTCATTGGCTTCATTATTTGCTATGATGAAATTAATTGCAGCAGGTGGTTATTGAAACAGGTTCTGCACCAGCTGCTTTTGCTCCAAAAGACAATTGGCAACACAAGTGATTAGCCTAATCTTCATTATTAATTTGAACATTGACGCTTACATGTAGTCTTATTGCTCGTGGTATATGTCTTATTGCCCGTGGTATATGTCTTATTGCCTGTGTTATATGTCTTATTGCCTGTGGTATATGTCTTATTGCCTGTGTTATATGACTTATTGCCCATTTTAGTACTGCCAATACTATATGTCTTGTAAGTGGTTTTCTCCACCCAGTGAACTGGCATGCTGCCATGTGCACTCGTTCATGTGAGGGAAATTAACCTAAACTGCAATGCAACAAGCAAGCAAATTTTTGGAGTAAGAGCAATTTTTATGGATATCTATGGCACATATATTGTCAGTGTGTGAGAGATTAGCATGTAGGCTTTGCATCTCTATTCATTCCCTGGATAGATTTATTATCGGTAAATTCCAGTCATGACTCATCCATACAGTTTTGATCCATGAGCAGTGTTGATTCAGTTTGTAGGAGATCTATTCTGTACTTAATTACAGCTGCATGAGCCATGTACATGTAGTGTGGTGAGCTTTAACTATCAACAACAGATGTATGTAGAATTACATGTTTCTAAACATATCACATGTTTATTGGATTGCTGATTAAATTAACTTAGATAGGTGAATTAAGAGGAGCATGTACTTTTCAGCAGGTGCTTGGTAGAAGCTTCCCGTTACCCTGTTCATTGAGATAAGGAGCAACGTGAAACCAGTTGGTTATGATGTCGTCTTTTTGCACCATGTGTTACTCTGATCAGCTTTTTTCTCAAAAATTGTTCATAGATTTACAATAGACAATAAATTATGTTTGATGATAACCCTGTAACAGCTAATAATGTAACATGGTCAAGCTTAGCAGGACTCAAAACGTTCAAGATAATTGGCAAATTGGTTGTACACTTATCATGCCAAAGGCCGGTAACTAAGGGCAGTTTGTTTGAGGAAGAGCAATACTGTCTTTACTTAGCACTGGAGGAAAATGAACTTTCTACATTATGAAAATGCTTCAATGCTTCACATCTTGGTTCTGCTAGTGTCAACTATTGTTGTAATACACAGCTGTCATATAAGTGAAATACCCTCAAGCACAACATAAAACACCAATCAATCAATCAACCATTTGCCACAAATTTAAATTCTGTGAAGCACAGCAGGACAAGTTTTAATTTATCTTGTCTTTCAAGCTTTGTAAGGGATTTTTGTGGGAATCCTCCTAATGCCATAGTGCTCTCAGAGGTATACTGAAGGGGCACCAGGAAATAAATATGTTTGTGATGTCTTTGCATTGTATCTTCTGATTATCTTATTTCTTTGCGGGTAGTTAGAGGGAGCTTTCTCTTGCCCTAGTGTAATTGTAAATATGTTCACGCCATAGCGTATCTGAAATACTGCTGAATGTGGCATAAAACACTAATCAATCAATCAATCGTGCCCTAGTGAAGGAGCAGTGTGTAGTGGGCCTTTGTTATATAAATGAATAAATATTAGTGAAGTATGATGTTAATCCCAATCAAGAAAGCAAACAAACTTTCACCCTGGTGCTTCCAGAGCTAAGGGTGCCCCGTGAGGGAGCGGGTGGGCCATGGCCCTGCAGAATACTCCCTCGGCTTCCTCGGGCGATCGTAAGAGGCGAGAAAAGAGGTTGCTTTCCGTTACCCTGGTGTTCGCAGAGCTAAAGGGTAATGTTAAGCAGATTTGTTTGTGATGTCTTGTATTTCTGTCCGTCGTCATATAAGTGAAATACCCTTGAGTATGACGTTAAACACCAATCAAACAAACATCTAACACCTGGTTTTGCGTGCTTTGCTTGCTATAGCGTTTCATGGAGCTGACAGTCTCTTTATATTAATGTGTAAAATAATAACCTTGGACAACCAAACAAATATATTATTCTGTTTATAATAAGCTACCTCAATGTCTGTATACACATTTTTAAGAGTAGTCATTGACTTGCAAGAAGTGATCTGAAATACTTTCTGGTTTATTTCCACTCCTGGTCATAATATTTGTTTCCAGGCATCAAGCAGGTGGTGAAACTTGGTGTACTGAAAAGTGCCATTTTTTGACATCAATCAAACAAAGTCAATCTTCAAACTACTTGAATCCTTGCTAATACAGCTGTCATTTTTAATCAAGAATTGTATAACGGTTGAATTGTAAAAGCCCTACTGGCTGAGGGTAGTGTTATTGAAATGTATTTAAATGCTGTCAGCTTAAGAGAAACATTCATTTTCCTATAACAATTCTCATTCGTTGAATATACACCGCCATCTTATAAGTGAAATACCCTTAAGCACCAGTCAATCAATCAATCAATCTATCATTGAATCTTATTTGAGGACATTTTCTCTTAATATAAGATATAAATATATTTATCATATACCTATATAGTCTCACCACACACATCCCATAGTTCATATACAGTGTACGTACGGTCTGAAAGCGGACTAGTTGCAATGTTAACATTCTATACGACAGCGCCCCCTAACGGGACATGGGACATCCATTGACCTTGTGTAGGAGATCATCATTTGACAACTGGACAATTTGTTCCATTTATGTTTTGTTTCTTTGATTAAAACATATATATATTATGATTACACAAAATAAAGCTACTGGTTGGTTGAACAAATTCACGTTTGGGCCAGCTCAGTCACTCGGGTTTCTCTCTGCTTAGAAATATGATTCTAATGTAAACAAACTTGCTGTTTTTTAATACTTAAATCATATGTTTATAGTTTTATAGGTTTTAAAAAAGGGTAATCAAACAGTTTTATTATATGATTTCACAATTAAACATTGGATTATTCTAAATCTCGGACTTAATAGTATATAAGTAGTACTTTGCCTCCTTGCTGAAAATTTGTCAAATTTGTCCCAAAAAAAAGAATTTTTCAAGAAACATTGGAGGTATATGATAAACAGATCATATGTAAAGTGTGTGTTACTTGACCATGTATCAGCTCAAGTTGTCTCCTCTCGGACTGCTTATCAATCTAACTCTTCAAGCTCGATTGGCGGGCGGTTGGAGGGAGCTTCATGTTGCCCTGGTGCTCTCAGAGCTAAAGGGGAACTGGAAAACGATCTGTTTGTGGCGTCTGTATTGTGTCCTGTATTTGTCCCGTCCTGTCTTTGTTTGTTGCCAGTGGTATCAACGATGGTTTACTTCACCCATTGGGCTGGCACGTCATCATATAAGTAAAATACCCTTGAGTACGATGTTAAAACCCAATCAAACAAACAATCAAGCTCGATTTATATGTATATACTGCAGTGTGACCGGAGACAACTCGAGCTGATACATCGTCATGTAACACACACTGTACATATAATCAATATATAGCAGTGAGTGATTATTTTAATTCCAGGGAGATGGAGAAAGAGTTATGATTATTACAGGGCCTAACATGGGAGGTAAATCATCCTACATCCGCCAGGTGGCGCTGATCACTATCATGGCTCAGGTTGGATCCTATATACCTGCAGATAGTGCTCAGATTGGACTGTTTAATGCTATCTATACGAGGTAGGTGGCACTAAAGACAAATTGCAGTCCGGTTCATTTTGCACCTGTGTCTTGCAGCTAATGTTATTTTAAATAATTTTCCGTGATCCCAAAATTTGCAGGCACTTGAGAGGGAGATCCTTGCTTCTCTCAAAGCTAACAGTCTGTGCAAAACGGAAGCGTCACTGATGTATTTGTAATGCATGTTGTTGTTGTCTTGTCATTGTTTGTTGCCAGTGGCATGTAGGGAGGTTGCCTTCATTTATTGGCCTGGCATGCTGTGATATGAGTAAAGTGAAGCATTAAACTCCAATCAAATAAAAATTCAATTTGCAAAATCTTAAGTTTCAAAAATCATGATTTTTTCAGTTTGGAATGAATTGTGAGAGTTTTGAAATTGTTGGGTATTTTTTGTTGTTTTTTTTTTTTGGTTATAGAAACAAAAATTCGAATGAATTATGAGAGGTCTGAAATTGATTTTTTGGTGGTGTTTTAGAATGGGAGCTCGTGATGAGATATACAGTGGGAGGAGTACCTTCATGGTGGAACTACAGGAGACCTCTGAGATAATGAGACATGCCACAAATCGGTCACTGGTTATTCTGGATGAATTAGGGCGGGGTACGAGTACTCATGATGGCGTGGCTATAGCACAGGCCTCTCTCAACTACTTTATTTCCCAGGTATTTATCCCGGTACCGGTAAACGCATGATGTCATGGGTCTGTCCCACAAACCAATCTTTTTTATCTTTATTCTAGTGATGGGCGTTCTGTTGAGTCCATCACATGTCAAGAGCTAAAAGGGATTTTCATTTTACTAAAAAAAGTAAAAAAGAATATTATGCATTATTACACTGACACAAGGGCTTTGACCCTATCGACCATCAGTTATATGAGGGAGTCACATGTTGTGGCTCTGGCAATCGCAGTGGATGGTTTTGCGAGGGTTCTTCCCGGTTTTCCACTGTAATTAGGCTGTGTACAGTGTGAAGTGGACAATCCGTCGTCATATAAGTGAAATACTCTTGAGTACGACGTTAAACACCAAT
>JARFOD010026285.1:0-10773 GCA_031763545.1 Mopalia muscosa
CCTTTAGCTCTGCGAACACCAGGGCAACAGAAAGCAACCTCTTTTCTCGCCTTTTACGATCGACCGAGGAAGCCGAGAGAGTATTCTGCAGGGCCATGGCCCACCCGCTCCCTCACGGGGTGTCGGTAAGTAAAATAACAATTGTCTCCAGCGTAAATAAAAATAAGATAGTGTATTCACTGTTTCGGCGGCAGCAACCATGAAACTAAAACCAATACAAAGTAATGTGATGAGAGGAAAAATTTAAACTGAATGACGCAGTTAAGGAGCCTCATTTATAACAGTACGCTCTTAAAAAATATGGTTCTGTATGGAACCCTCAATGCAACTGTTCTAAGTATTTCTGCTTTTCTTATTTTATCCAAGAACCGTTTTGTCGTATTAGTTCCAAACAGATAGTTTCATCTTTTCTAAAGAATGGTTTGTTTCGTTACAGTTCCACACAGATGGAATATTATAATATAAAAGATACAAATATTTGTGAGTGTGTAATGGACACGGGTGAATTCGGGGTCTTTTGAAAGGTGAGATCCTGTACTTCCTTAGACAAAAGTATTTCAAAGTTTGGATCGAGCTGGATTCAGTTTGTTTTAGAGATTTAAATGCTCACTGTAACTTATCGTATCAAAGAAATGTCCTCTAAAATATATTCTACAAAATAAGGCTTAGTTTCTTCAAAAGCATATCCATAATTATCCATAAGAGCGATTTGCAATTACTCAACTGGGAATCAGATGCGGGTATTTAACCATGGACAATCCTATCTAGATCTGTGCTTGTTATTCACCATTGTCAAATTGCTCTGATCGTATAGACCTTAGAGAAGATCTTCATTTCGGCTGCACATGAATCACATTTGACAAAGGCTGGAATCCGCTTAGAAGATTTCGCAGCTGTGTCGTTTCCATCTTCTTCGCCCAGGCACATTTTTTCTCTTGAAGGGAAAACATGTCGGTCAGATCTAGGGTATATATATATATATGTATATAGCTTGAGAAGTTTAAACGCGTGGGTGAGTTAAACCCCACATAGTTGTATATATATATAAATATATATATATATTCAGATAAACTACTCACAAAAATTTAAGGATCACTTGCACCCAAAGTCATTACTTTCAGAAGAAAGAAGTCAATGCGTTGAAATTTTGCAAACATTTAATTCAATGCCTAACATCGCCCACTTACAGCTGACCAGGAATTCATAACAATTTGGCTGGACTGAGACGTGAATGACAGTTGAAAATTGAGTTTATCACTCACCTGTTTTCTCATTGTGATCCTTAACTTTTTGTGAGTAGTTTAGGATAGTCCCCGATTGCCCCATGTGTAAAACTGGAATTTCCTATATTTTTCTGTGTGATTATGACGTTTTATTTAAAGCGACAGTCTCATAATTTACAAAAAGATCTATCTATGTTCGCATGCGACCTTCGTTCTAGAACATTTTATAAGTTTAAACGACGGCATTCTACTTCTTGTCTGCAATCCAGTAAGCGCCTCTTTTGTTTAAAGGTTCGCTGTCTTGTCTCCATAGTGTACATTATGGGCGATTAAGTCATAAACCAGGACGATGTGTTGTATAGTGATTTTACTAAAATTAACGTAAACTAAGTTCTATACTTTAGCATATTTATGATATTTGGACCAGCGAACATTTCCTGAGAAGTTTAGCCACTCCTATTAATCGAAACGCTATTACCGTACTCCAAGGACGCTTTATTGTTAGGTTTCAATTTATTCAATGCACTGTTACATGAAATTGACTCACTGCGTTTAAATGCTAGACCGCACTGTATTGTTTTTATAGTTTGTTTAAACGGATGTAAAATATCATAGAAGCTGAGAAGAGAGGATAGAAATTAGACATAGAGGCGTGCAAGGATCTTTTGATAAACGAGCTACTCTTAGGACCTGTGTATGGTAATAGCCTATATCCATCAACACATCAACAAACCGTTATAGAATAAAGCTTGAACTCTTAAGTATATAAGCCAAACTTTGTTGAACATTCTCAAGTACTCCTAATTGAATTCATTGAGTGACGGATACGAATTATTTTTAGAGTCTATAATAAATTTCAATAAAACTTTTAAAAAATTTCTGTCTGACTTTGCTGAAATTTGAAACTTTTTTGTTTGAAACTGACTTACAATCGCCCATCCACACATCTAGAGACATTGGAACTGGAGAAACGTGGTTAAGTTAAATTACTCAGGTTATGAACCATATATTTCAGGAATTATCCTTCAACAGCCCTAGGTTTAACTGTCATAAGTCCGAAAGGTTTTTCAGGAACTTCAAAGTATTAAGCAACAAGAAGACTTCTGAGTACCATTTAGCCGTGATGGTGAACTGTATTTAAAGCAAGACTTGCATATTATATTATTAAATGAGGTTCTAGACAGGGGGTGTCCGACAACCTTAGCTTACCTACATCTACTAGTCTAAACACACTTGACCGAACGGACCGTTGGCGAGGAGGAAGATTCCTAGTGTCTGGTGGTCCAAGAAGAGATCGGCAACACTACGCCGATCTGTTTTTAATATGTATGTTTTGTGTTCTGTGATTGTCTTGTCTCATTGTTTGTTGCCAGTAGTGTCGAGAGTGGTTTCCTTCACCTGTAGGGCTGTCACACCGTCATATAAGTGAAATAACATTAAGTATGGCTTCAAAACCCAATCAAATAAACAAACACATCACGTTGCCGCAGTTACTCTGCATGTCCGAAACAACAATCGAGTTGGAACCCTATCATGCTGTAGTAGTGACAAGAAACAGCTCTTTGATTGTAGCTAAATTTTGTAGCTCAACTCCCTTCCGATACTCCGAAACGAGTAAAAAGCTATAGATCCACACGAAGTAAAGCGAGAAAGGATGGTATATATATATATATATACTATAACCAATACACCATTGGCCGAGTTCCAAAGAGCTATATGGGTAATTTGATATTTCTATTTCTTCAGGTAGTTGCATATTAAGAACTCATTTGTTGAATTTGGGGTTTTCTTTTGTTAGATTCTCACGAACGGTCGAGCTTAAAAGAACTAAAACATCTTCGGACTGGTGCACACTGAGTATGAACTCTGAAGACGTTTTAGAATTGTTCTCAAGTCGGACTTGGAATCGGTTACTGCACGTGTTGTCTTTCCAGCAAGCCAAACAACGTTGCGACAACGTTTTGATTTTGTTGTGTTAGGAGGGGGTTACGTTGTTGCAACGGGATTTTGTCGCCAGTTATGTTGCCACAACCACACGGCAACAAAACAGAAACGTAATAGCTACGTTGTAATATTTTTGCTGCATCGTGCAACGTTTTCACAACATTATTATTACGTTGTACAAAACGCTACCAATTCAAAACTACGTCACAATGAGTCGATTTGTGTTGGTACAACGTAATGCTACACCGTTTTTTCTGAGACGGTTTGACAACGTTATAATAACGCTGTATCAACTGGTACAAACTAATAACTGAAAATGTTGCAGTAACATTGTTGTTTGGTTACGGTGAAACGTTACCAATGTATAGCTGGTAAACAACGTTGCAGTTACGTAGTGTATGTGCTGGGTTCATGGCTCCCATATTTATTCACAAAATTCGGACCAACAATCATGTGGTCTAGTGAGCCTTGGGACTAGTGCACACGGAGTCTTTATGGCTTCCAGACTTCTTAGCGGTTATCTGTTTGTCTAGCTATTGCTTCCGGAATGCAATATATGACTAGTCTACAATTCTTTATTGCACTATAACTTGTAATTGACATGCTAGATGGCGCTGTTTTGGCTCTTGAATTTGTTATAGACGGATGCTAAATACAAGAAGAGTGTATATAAATTGTACTTAGACGCGTGCAATGGGCCATTATTCTTTTGATAAACGAGCTACTCTTGTGAGCTGTCTCTGGTAAAAGCTTATCCCCCAAAACATCAACAACCTGCTGCTATGGCAACAAGGCTACCAGAAAAACTTTGTTGAAAACTTTCTCAAGTATTCATTGGATGTGTTGTTTTTTTTCTTGTTTTTTTTTTTTGTTTAAATGTTTTTTTTAGTCGCTGATAATTTTATAAGAACACAAATCAATTTCCTTACTAAACTTGAAAACTATAATATTAATGGACAAAGATTAGCAACTCCCTGCCATGCATACATGTATAGCTCTTCAAAAAATGAATTCTCGAACAGGACACAGATTGCGTATTCTGTTTCATGGGCTGTCCACACTTAGTTGACAAGAAATACGAATATTACCACCGCTAACGTTTGTTAACTGTAATCCGAACTTTAAGCCGACGCGATCCGAACTTTGCCCCCAAAAACATTAAAAAATATACTTTATAAGTTGGATTTATCTTCGGTCCATATATACTGAACAAGTTCAAACCATTTCATAAAATAATATCGGAAAGGATATACTGCAGGCTATTTAACCATTAAGGAGATGGGAGCTTCTGCTTTAAGAAGGACACTTGCGTGATGAATTACCACAGAAGCAGAATATGAGCAGATGTCATCGAAGCGTCGGATTATCTTTGGCGCAGTTGTCATTAAACAATAGAACTTGAAGCAGTAATGGCACGACACGGTCGCCTGGCTTTAAATTATTTGATATTAAATAAAATATATACGCTATTGATAAAACGACTTAAAAAAAACATATTTGTCCCACATATAGTCCTTCCTGCAGGATAAAATAAAAAAATAAAAAAATTTTAATGAAAAAATTTGTCCCTAGACTACATCACATGGTTGATTGATTGATTGGAGTTTTACGCCGTGGAGCTAGCGCACGGACTTTGGGGCAGTTGTCATCGGCGCAATACGTTTTGCAGCAGTTTTCGTCAGAGAATGTTTTAGTGTCTGAAACTGGAACAGTTGCCCTGAAAACTGTAGTTCAAAGTCCAGCACACACAAGTATAGTCTAATTTCGAGCACAAAGAACTGCAAATGTTTGCTTTATTTTAACATCACCAGGCTTAGTTAAATGGTCCACAACAAATGCAATATTGCTGTTAATGGTTTACGTCAACATACGTCAATGGACGATACAATCTTTGTAGTACTTGGTTCGTGCAGTTTTTGTTATATCATGCAGGTTTCAAGGTATTCGTTATACGGTGTAAACTATACTTCGTTCAACAAAATGAAACAATGCTATCCAGGTAGCTGCATGCGCATATCAATGATGCCGATATTCACAATCGCATATATGATACCAAAGGTCAAACCTAATGAAACGTAATTAATTCTGTAAGAGTGTCTAATAAAATTCTTCGATCTTCAGCCCTTTATTCCAATTTGTTTCCTGATGATAGCGTAGGCCAAACATGCTGTTTCCAAGAACTTAACTGTGTCCTTGCATGTACTTATTAAACGCGCCTGAAACCAAACCCAAGACATATAGCCTTCGTTCCTACGTTTGATTTAACGGTCTTAGTTTGTCATCCTAAATAACAGTCTTGGGCTGAAATTTCACTGTCTCTCATGCATTTTCAGCTTTGCTACACGGAAGTCAAATCTGATGTAACTGTATGCTGTTTACCAGTCTAGATTATTTATCTCCGTCGAATTCCAAACCTTAATCTCAATTGGATTTCTGATGAACTGGTCGGCCAAACATACCGTTTCCAAGTACGTGCACTTGTTGCCAACCACATACCTAGGCCTAATCGTGCCTTTTTACTCGAATCCAAGTCTGTCATTGTTCCGAGACGGGAGATTTCTCAGTCTTCTTTGTCATTGCGAAAAATAACTTGCTTCCTTGTACACTTTGACACAAAATGCGACCAAGCAAACTTTGAGCAAGTGCACATACTGAGTTCCAAAATATTTCGGTCGAGAGTTCCTGTTGGTTTATTGCAACAATACTTTCTTACTTCGACACATACTTCGTCCTGATGTTCTTTGGTCTTCGAACCTTTGTGGTATAGTGAAGACCTAAGCGTTCAGACCTTTAAACAATTTCAAACACGTGAACCTTCGCTGCAGTGCACATGTTACGTGTCTGGACTTTTTAAAACCAGGGGACCTTCGCTGTTGTACACACATTCTTCTAAACTTTAAACTCGCACTTCCTACATTTGCATGGCGTACTGAACCGGAGTTTTTAGTGCATACTTTACACAAATTTACTCCAAATTAGCAAACCTTAGAACTATTGACACTTTCAATCCAGATTTCGCCAAAACTTCGGACCAGTAGGCACGTCCCATTTTGCCAATCATCAGATTAGCACCATATGGCCCTTCAAAAATCGACAACAAAATAAAAATTAGCACGGAATAATTTATTAACAGTCCTTTTTAAGGGTACCCTTTTGCTGTTTTTTTTAGCCTATCCAGAAATGTAAAAATGTAGATACATAGGCATGCATAACAATGAGCATTTTGTAAAAACAGATGTATTGTGTGTCTGTACTTCTCACATGCCAACCGTTTAGACGTATGGCACTGCTGTACTGGGTGTATATATATATGATATAGCTAACATTACAATTAATCATACTGACACAGGAATGTCGATTAATTTAAAAAAAAAAAAACACGAATCATCTCAGGCTCAGGCTCCAAAGAAAGGTTTGTAAATATATATTAATATATAGTTGTTACGGGTAACATCAAGACGGAAGACGGTTTTGACCGTGTACACGGTATAGAAAATACGTTATAAATATTAAGCACAAGATATCCGACATGGATATCAACCTGAAAACTAGTATTTCAAAGAATACCACCTGTGCCAGTGTGACTAATGTTAGAAAAAATATATATAAACACATATATAGCACTTAAAAATATTTATATATATTTTAAATAAATGAATATAACACTTTGTGCAGAACAATATTGTTACACTCTTTAACAGAAATGAAACAGCAAAATGCTTTACCTTTAAAGATAGAAATACTAATTAACAGTTTTGGTTTACATTCGTTTGAATCAAGGCTATTTTAATAATTAGAATAACACAAAATAATATAGTTTCAGAGGATTGACCGTAATTTGTCATGTCACAAGGAACAAACATACACCTTGGATTTATCACAATAATTTATTTGATATGGTTTCCCCTTGGACGTAACTTCCAACAAACAATTTCGAGAGACAAAAGCACCGCTGCGCCAGACAGAAAACAGAAAACCTTTACAAGGCATAACACCTGTGTTACGTTTGTGTAAAGTGCTATCTAGATATGTTCAGGGCAGGGCGCATGTGATGATGAATAAATAACAATAGTAAATGTATATAAGCTTGGACGTGATGTTGAGCTAGCCAGTCACAGAGATATTAACACAACCGTTTAAATTTGAACTGTACAATGTGACATTTCAAGTATCACAAATTTACCTGTAATGTATACAGTACAAATGGCTGGTTGACAACAGATATGTGGACTGTCTTTTGATTCAATTTCACAAAACGTCTCCATCTCATTCCAGAGATCGTTTTCAAGTATAAATGTTACATCAACAAAAAATATATTTATACAGCAAAGAGTAAAGGTGTCAAACAATCACTAATATTAATATAGAGTAAATGAGTGGTTTGAAAACGTTTTAGCCGATTAGTGCATAAACTTGATATAGCACAGTTCTGTTTTCTAAATAATGCAACATCTTTTGATATAGTTAGAGATACAGAACTATATCTGCATCTAACGTTTCTTCAAAGAAACGTTAGATGCAGATATAGTTATATATCTCTAACTCTGTCTGCATCTAACGTTTCTTCAAAGATCTGAGAGCACATGGGAACTACGCTCGTATCACCAGCGATCTATGGCTGAAAGTTTATCGCTTGTGATACGAGCGTACAGGGAACATATACACGCAAGCCGCCCGCCCAAACTTTTTTAAGACAATCTTAATAACAGGGACTCCCAATCCGTCAATGTATTTGATTAAGAGAGAGTAAGTATATATGGTGATCTGTATACAGTACAAATTTATAACCTTTCGTTATAAATTGGATAAATGTATATAATAAAAAAAAACATGCATGGTATTTAATACTGGCCAGTTAACAGGGCCAACACTCAACTGATTGAAGTGTAGTGGCCCAAACGACCCGATTTCCCCCTCAAGTAATAAACATTCGTTGTCTGACATAATACTGGAAGTAAAATTACAACTGGAATTGAATTACAGATTGTATGTTGTACCTGGGATATGGTATGTTATATCCCAGGTTGTACATGTATATGCAGCTATATTTATGTCAGAACATCCTTCGGCACTCTCTGTACCGGTACAGTAACCTCGGTGAATGGAAGCAATAATATTACACGAAAATGTGTAATGTTAAACCGCCGGAAGTTGTTTTATGCGCAGGGTTTTTTGTGCACAGGCGTTGAAATGAACCTACTCCGCCGATTTATACAACCCCCCAAAAACTACACTCCAATCAAGCCAGTTTATTGGGTAAAATCCCATTTTAACAAAACACTGTTCCTTCCTTAATATATAACTTATTGTAAATAATACAAATGTTGTCCGACGTAAGTAATTGTATACTAATATAGCCCCAATGACGTCTTCATACCATCACAATAATAGCCTTCAGATGTAAACAATAAACAGTGGATAAGTGGGCCATATAAAATGACCCATTTATTGCCCGAGGTTATTTACGGTACGGATATGACGAGGGATGTTCCGACATGCCGGCAATTGTAGATGAGGACTCGAGGACTCGATGACGCTAAATACTTCATTTGATTTGATCACCCACATCAGCCGACACTCTATACTGAATTTTACTCTTCAGGTTTGGCAACAGCTAATCCTATATTCTCAGCTCCAGCTCCGCTTTGTCAAATAGGATAACTTTTGGAGAGATCATCCTCATCCAGGACACTGTCAGATAACGGTCCATTCACGCCCAATTCCTGGGGTTGCAAGGGAGCCACCTGGTATACGATGGGAGCAGTGGCAAACAGGTGGTATATCGCGACACCACAAGGTACCCCGACAAATATGGTCATCACCCAAGAACTGATCTGCAACAACAACAAAAATGAATATGTAAATGGCAAGCAACAACGCCAGGGTCAGTTTGATCAGACGAAATTTTCCATGAACGGCAACAACAGTTTCGACGGATGTCCAAGGCCCCGGTGGGACCTTATAGATAGAAAGCGAATTTTGGGGCCCTATTTACCGTTTATTACTTTATCATACAAGAATTAAAAATTACTAATCATCAATAATGTCAGGCTCCTGCATGGTGTAGCCTAGATCTCTCTTGATGCTGCAAGATCAATTATCAGCATAACAAACAACTTAAAAAAGAAATGCATAAACGAAGGTGATCTGCAATCACTGCGCTACACTTTTTTGGCGCAAACTGAGTGAAACTTTGAATGAGGCACGTGGAATCATCACACATTCTTCATGAGGTGCATAGGACAGTTGCCGACGCCTCAGAGGCGCTCAGTATACGTTGGCGTAAAGGCCTGTCCAGTTCGTGCCAAAGATGCTCGATAGGATTGAGATCTAGCGATCTTGATGGCTATGGAAACACATCTTCTGTGTATTCCACTTTTAACCTTGTCATTGTGGCATGGTATTGTCCTGCCGAAGTTCTCTCTGTTGGTCTATAATGTGAAGCATGTGAGGGCACAGAATTTCATCAAGATAGCGAACAGCGTCAGGTTGCCTTGTTCAAGCACCAGTTCATTTCTGCCTGTGTTGGAGATGGCTCCCCACATCTTAACAGTGCCTCCACCGAATCTGTCAACTTGGGCGACGCAGTTGTTGGCAAAACGTTCAATACGTCGCCTGTACACCAGTTCTTGTCCATCATGTCTCTGTAAAAGAAAACGTGACTCGTTGCTGAACCATATACTAGATGCCAGTTTCTCAAGTTTTAGCCCTGCACATTCCTGCACAAGCGAGAAGGTCGGTGTTGGCGTGGCAGAAAGGGACCAACATATGGTCTCCTAGCCCATAAACCAGCTTCTTGAAGTCAGCCCCGAATGGTGTGTGCAGACATCCCATCTCAAACCAGGTACTTGCCCAGCTGTGTTCAATGCTGTGGTATACGTTTGGTAACACAAGTGATTGACCCGGAGGTAGCGATCTTGTGCTGCATTTGTTATGCGAGATCTACCACTTCGGGGCCAGTCTTCTGCAGAATGGAATCGCTGAAACCATGTGTCTGACTTCCCTCTGCGATTCACCTAACTGGAGTCTTTTTTGACAGCCGGAGAACATTGAATTAAATGATAGGTATATACGTATGCGAGTATATCAGTAATATCACTTATAATGTGCTGTTTTGTTTAATTTATAGGGTTGAAACGTCGTACTCAATGGGTTTTCCCTTATATGACGACGTATTTCACACTGTTTCTAGCTTCAAAACCATCTCAGGGATTGCCAGCGCCACTACATGTGATAAACTGACATACATGATGTTGACAGACGGACTCGAAGCAAACCAAGGTTAGTAAATGGGTATATTAACTTTGGCACATTAATATACCCCTCTTTTTCTTTTGTTAGAGAGGAATTAAACTGTTTGTTTGTTTGATTGGGGTTCAACGTCGTACTCAAGGGTATTTCACTTATATGACGATGTCTCAGCCCTATGGGTGAGGAAACTACCCTCGACACCACTGGCATCAAACAAAGAGAGGACAGGACAAATGCAGGACGACAGCAACATGGCGCAATACAGACACCACAAACAGATCGGCTTCCTGTTCCCCTTTAGCTCTGAGAGCAGCAGGGGCAACATGAAGCTCCCTCTAACCGCCGGCGGAATTAG
>JARFOD010026296.1:0-24347 GCA_031763545.1 Mopalia muscosa
GTGATGTTCTGTATTTTTGTCCGTCGTCATATAAGTGAAATACCCTTGAGTACGACGTTAAACACCAATCAAATAAATGGATATGTTACATGGAAGTATATACCTGTTTAAGATGTAATATAAGCATTTAATTTCCTTGAAAGAGCAGAATTAATACATCTGGAATCTGTTTGGAGATATGTAACAAAAGGCAACAGCATTATGTGGAATATTTTGCAGGTTTATTGCTCCCTAGTCCTTACTTTGTTGGTAGTATAGATTAGTGAGTTCTATGCATCTAAACAACTTTGTGTGCCCAGTAAATAAGAAAAGACCAGTCTGTTTGTTGACCCACTGAAAGTAAGAGAATATGATGTTTCATTGCTACATGGGTACTCAAAAGAAATCTGTTATTTGGCAGGAGATGTTTCATTAATCATTGATCCCCAGTACTATTTGGTCAAGATTCAGACAGAACCAGAAGTTCTTGAGTTATCAACTCCAAGTTATTTCAGTGTTATATAATTGCAAGTAGTGATAGATAATAAAGCAATTGCTGACTGTGATATTAGATGGGACTTGCCCCTAACCATGCCTCAGGTCTCTTATTTCATAGAGTGATCAACGTACATGTTTTACATTAGCATTCCATTTGATTACTTCTACCATTGTTACTCGACGCTAATAACATACCATCATACTGTGTTAGGTGTTCATAGTGGACATACTGTGAATATATATGAATATTCATAAATATGCTACCAGCCTACCAGCGTAAGAGCCAAAAAAGTAAACATGTAATGTTTGGTGCAATAACATACAGGAGATGATCTAGCAGTGGGTCAAAATGTCCCTGTGTAATGTATGAGCCAATAGACAAAATTCTTTCAAATTAAACCTGTTTACTAACAATGTTGTAGCAATACACGTTGCACAATTTTTAAAGATGAATCAAATAGGCTTGTAGCATTAGGTTCCTTAAACCCCTTTATTTAATTCCACCCTTGTTTAGGTTCTAATTGGCTGTCAACATTATCACATATGGTGAGTGGATACAGACATTTATTGGAATCTGGCCATGGGTCAGTGATAAGCAAGTCAGCTTACTGATCTTTCTTTAATGTACCACTCACAAGTTTGTCTGCTGGTCCACCTCTGGTGGCACTCAGCAATTATGATGGTGGCTTTTACAGATCTCATCTTGGTTTTCCATCATATTGATGACAGGCAATGAGAAACTGATAATCCATTGTCATATAAGTGAAATAGCCTTAAGTATGACATTAAAACCCTTTTTAAATAAATTGTCAAAACCTGATATGTGTTTTTGCATAAAGTATCTTGAACAAGCTTGAGACCATGGAATTTCCAAGATAAAAAAAACCAACTCCCTTAAGATTGCATGAAATTTGAAAAAACTGTTGTATATTTTTTAGCTCACAGTCACTGTTAGAAGCAGCCTTACCCTATGTCAAAAGATTTGTATATCAATTGTCTTCTGTTTGGTGTTCAGAGTTGACACAAAACGTATTTAAAGTGATTGCTTAGATGTCTATCTTTTGGCCAGGAACAAACAACCTTGAGTTGAACTTGAATTCTTACAAAACATTCCAAAGTTTGTATTGTTTTATAGTATGAGAATGTTTGTACTGCCCTATACTGTTATTGTATTGTTCAAAGATTGTCTGAAGGGGGTGAACAGAACAAGTGCTTTTAGTCCTGTCTGTTCACCTTTAGCATCTGAGGTATCCTTTCTGCTAGGAACTTTGTACAATATGTACTCCATGGTAGATGTTATTTTTGATGATCAGATAATGTTTAGATGTGATCAGGATTACGGTGATCTATGCTTTAGCTTTTAACCTTTGGTCCAGACTAAAGACATGCCATGTTTGAAATGACTGGTATCTAAAGGTTTAGATAATCACGTTATCTGATATGCCTCTCTCTAGCCTGATCAAACTACAGCTGTTTCAATGATTATTTTATTACTGTCAGATGGTACTGATATATATATCCCACAATAGTAAATGTGAACATTCTACTATATAATATATGTATTATGTGTGTATGGGTACTGATATCCTTCACAGGTCCTATTGTACATTGTGCAAGTTGATATGAGGTAACCAATAAAACTCAGGTGGAAACTTGGTGAAAAATACATATATGAGAATAGACATTCTTTTATAAATCTAAAAAAAACTATTGCAAAAAACCCAGGTATATCATTTCATTATTGACTGAATGTTTGGTTCTTTGATAAAACCATCGTGATCAATAAAATGAAAAGCAGTCGCTTACAATGTGAAACTTTACTTTAGTGCTTTGTGTGTTGACCTACTAAGCCTACTTCAAAGTACCGTCCACCAGTTTGAGTCCACTTGTCAACACGTATATTATCATTTTTACATAGGTGTTCTTCTTTTTTTCCACCATATTTAAGCAAAGGAACAGCATGAAATGGATAATCTGATGTCCTGTAACTGAAAAAGCCTTGAGTACGATGTTAAACCCTTATCAAAAAAAGAAACTAAAATGTGGAGAAACTGTCTCGAGTGCTGAAAGATACTTGGGATTATTTACTTTAGATTTGGGAAAAGACAAACTGCAGATTGTTCCCTTTAGTTTTCATATTTGTTCTTGATGTTTGATGTCAAAGGACCCTTTATCAAGAAATAAACTCCTACAATTGTACTAAATTCCTTAATTCAAACGTAAAAAATACAATCATTCTTCACAAACATGCTAAGAAACGAGAGTAAAATGTTTTAGTGTCCCCCTAGTAATAAAATGATGACATGCCGCATGTTTATTTTCATACAAGAAGGTAATCACTAACAGTTCTCTTCTCTGGGATTACAGTTTAGTAAGCTTAGGTCTTAATTTATGTGTATAATGAGCTTGTTAATATTCTTAACAAATAGAACAAAGTTGTGCTGGTTGTTTAAGGGTGGTTACATTTTGTTAAATGTTGGAAGTCTGTGTAGAACACCTTGTGCCTTACTGTTCTTTGTGTCTCTACATCAGACCCAAGCTATCCAAACTCACAATGTCTTAGCACTGCTCTAAAATTAAACCTGAATTTCTCAAAGGTGCATAAAAATTGTGTTGTTATTGTTAGTGTTTTGATGGTCCACCTGCCAGGGGGCACCCACATCTGCTTTTACCCATTGTGGCTTCCCCAGGCCGGTCTCCATGGATACATGTATACAATGGGTTTCTCCCCTAGGGCGATGAGCTGTATGAGGCAATTTTTTGACAAGTGTTTTGTTGTGAATTTTTCGTTCAAGCTGAGTGTGTAATTTGTATCCAATGATATGTTCTTCAGCAGCTGTAGTCTTAAACACACATGCTTAAAACAACTCCAGCTCAAAAACATTTAGTTTATTCAAAAACTTATATTGTAAGATTAGAACAGAATTAAAGTATAGATTGTACTGTGTCCAATGGATTCCAGTTATCAGTATATCAAGGAGTTTAAAAACACATTTTGTTTAAACAACCTTTGATCAAAATATGAACCAAATCATAATTAAAATTTTTTTAAAAGAATTTTCTCATTTTTATTTGCGTTTTAAGAACCCACATCGTGAGTAATAATTGAACAGAGCATGAAAAATCACTTTGTACGTAAAAGGTTTCTGTATGAAATATGAGTTAGGTGCACGATTGGCTTTTCTCATACTTTCTCGCGTTACTTGTCATATACAGACAGTCAGTCAATGTGTTATCTTCAATGTCACGTGATGTTTTGCCTAGAATAAATGATAACAAAGCCAGTAGTGCACCTTAATGTAAAATGTGTACTAATTCCAAAATTTTTCCTAATCATACCTAACAAAATAATTTAACATTTTTCTCAATTTTATTTTATTTTTATTACCCAAGATGAATAATTATTGAACAGAGTATAAAAATCACTTGGTGAAAATTTTTTGTGTTACTTCTTAATTTTCAAGTAAATATTAAGAATTTAGTTTTACACCAGTATTTATAAAACGGATTATCAAGAAAACTTAATTTTTTATGTTTGCTTTGAATTTGTGTTACTATTTCCTTTTTCAACATATCCTAATTTTTATTTGAAATGTAACTGGTTTTGAGTGTGAAATGGTGGCTTCCTTAAATTGGAAGTGAAAGGATCAGTAGGGGTCTTGGGTGTAAAGTTTCTGGCTGCTGGACTGAGTGGTTTGACTCCCTGTGATGATCTCAGTCACATTAATACACCACAGGTCACTGGACAAGCCATTAAAACTACTGTGTATATTTAACTATTTGTATGGCCTGTGGCCAAGTGTTATAAGGGGGCCAGGGGCCACCTGTAGATCTCTTATACTGACTCCTCCCTAATTCACTCCCTGCCTATGGGTCACAGATGTGCTATATAAAGGTATTTTATCACCTGAATTCTGACAGATCAGTCCTTCTCTGAAGCACCATGACCAAGTTAACATGCTCACCTGAGCCTAAATTGAAATCTTCTAACCCTTATGGATTACTGGCTGGAGCAAGACGTCAACTCTTCCTGCCACAGTATTCCACGGACCCAAACAGGTACATTTTAATCAGAAAATTATAACTTTTTGACAGCTTTATTAAAACGAAAGAAAAGTAACTGAACTGCAAAAATCCTGCAGGACTGTCATGTAAATTTGAAGTGTCCTCTTTGAGTATAAAATTGTGCCATATATATATATATATTTTTTTAAAAACCATTTTCAAGTTTTCCACAGACTTACATCAATGTGTTCATCAAGAAATGTTCATATAGTTAAAGTTTTCATTTTATTTTATTGTGACAATCCTCTTTAACGTTGCTATAGTCTTGTGTTATTGACAAAACAATGCGTCCAATAATGTTTTCTATGGATATGCAACAAATTTTACTTTTAAAGAGAAACAGAAAAGAGTTCGCTGAATTTTTTCCTAGTATGTTGAAGCATTTCACTGGTATGTAACTTGCCTAGCAACACTAGATTTTTACCAAACTTTGATGTAATTGAATGGATGATGTTGCTCATTAGATTAAACACTACCCTTTATTCCTGGGGGTATAAATTAATCTATGAGCTTGAGGATCGGCTGGCACTGACTTCGGAAAGAACATTAAATACATACAGAGTAAAACTAGTCGTGTGGCTTGTGCTGCTGTAAATTGACTTTTTTCTTAAGATTAATTCAATGGCTACTCCTCATTCTTAAGCTTTTTAATGTTGTGTAGTTAAAACCAGATTTTATTCTTGCTTTCATGGCAAGAGTCCATGTTGTCAAGTTCCACATAAACAATTTATGAATGTTTATTTGTGGACCTATGAACATTTATTAACATGTTATGATAGTAAGGCTTAAATATCTAAAACCTTTTACCTTTTTGACATATTATTGTTTAATTAGACTTTCCAATGATAATTTTGTTTTTCAACTAGTTAGGTGGCTTTTTTCAATTAAAGGATAATTTTATTCTCCCACTGTGTCCCCCACTGCTTAAATGTTTTTCTTAGGAGTAAATGGGGAGGGTTTTGCACCAGCTGTGGGACTAGGTAACTTAGTAACGGCTTGAAGCATTAGTATCTATGGTAACAGATAATAGTTTGTATAGAAATGTGGCAGATGGCATGTCAATACAGGCATACTGGGAAGTTAGTTTTGATATGATTGACTAGAATTATGAATACTGTCAGTAAAACTGCTCAGTTGTTTAACCAAACAACTCTGCTTACCTGGTCAAAGGAGGCACAGTTAGGTAAACACTAATGGCCGTGTTCAAATTAACAGGAGTAGAATAGCTGTTTCTTTATTACCTGTCCCCTTGTTCTTCTACAAACAGATATGATTATCTTATTGATATAAAAGGCTCTTGTTTCTGGAGATCACACCAGTTGTGGGGTTAATAATAAAATAAAAACCAATTGCTACTCCTTAGCTTTTTATCACTATCATTGGTCTGTTTTGAGGAGGCTACATTTCAGTGGTTAGCACTTCCCTCTACTGATCCTCCTGCTCACTAGTTATGGTCCCATTGAGATTGTGTGTGTGAGGTTTCTTTCACCTCAAATACTGAATAGTCCGAAAACTATAAATATATATTATAGCATGACCAGGGTCCAATTATGATAAAAATTATGAGATATTTGAATGCCATTTCTCTTCTAAGGGGATTAATGATACTGTTATACAATTAAAATGGGTGGTAGGAGACAGTTGTGTGACCCTGCATAACTTCTCACATTTTAAGACGGAAAAAATGTGATGTTTTTGTTGGTAAAACATACCCACTGTTACAGACAATGTGAAGGAACATACTGACTAAAGGGGATTGTGTTTCAGAATTCTATTTCACATTGTTTTCTCAGCTGATTTCATCAGAAATTGAGCATCTTATATTACTAGCAGAATCACATAAAGTGCCTGAACTTTTGTAATATAATGCATTTAGATTAAAGCCGTAAAAATATGATATGTTATGTGAATTTATGATTCCTTATTGTGATGCACTTAAGTTGCTTAGTTACAGCCTGGGGTATAAACTATAAATTGGTCTCCATGACAGCAGAAACATTTTGTAATTTGATACAAAAAGAATAGCAACTGTCACATGACCTGCAGCTTATATTGTTATCTAAATAACAAAGTGTGTATATTTTTTAATCTGCTCACCATTTTTGAAAATGTGTTGCATCAATTACACAGGGAATGTTTATTGTACTGTACTTTATGTGGGGGCTGCCACTCATTGGTTTGTTTCCTGCTAAAAAGTCATTGGTTTTTTTATTATCAAAGTTGACATCCTTATGTCCTTTAATATGTAGTTGGCAAGGTTGACTAATTATGTCAGATTTGTATCCCTTGATCAGATCATTAGTCTTGGTAGGGGGGAATCAAGTTTAGCCCATCCCTGTTTATCAAATGAGCAGTTCGTTATATGGATTGATTTCAACTACTGAGCTGCATATATCTACTGCACAAGGACAAGTAGTTCAAATAAGCCTCCAGAAGATGGAGATGTGGCTCAGATAGGATTTGAGTTTCACCGCTTGTCTTGGGAACACTTCTCCTAACTACTTCCAGAGTAATATATGTTTGCCTGTTGCCCTGACGATGTGTTAGCTGCGTTACTAGCTACCATGGTAACCCAACATTAGCCGCATCCTAGCAGAGATAACAGATTTGAGCGTTGATGACCCAGACAGCATTTTACAAAGAGAGGAAGATTGCTGCATTATTGTGACTGGGGTTTTCTTCAGTATTTTTGTGCACAAAACAGTGTCCTCAGTTTGTTCTGTGTCGATATGGTTTTACAAGTTCACCATGGATATAAAACAGCTTTACATAAATTTGTTGAAGTAAGTTTTTAGGGTTCTTTTTTGTGTAAAAGTTTTAAAAGCCTACTGGATGAGTTTTGGCATTTTTTTTTTCTAACAGTGATATGAGGATGATGAAGATGTTGTTTATAAGCAAAATTATTCTTCTGATATATGGTTGCATATATAAAATGTTGTTGTTCAGCTATGAATGCAGAAGCACCCATTCTTGTTGGCAGATTTTAAAAAAATAAGAAATTTCATATTCTTAAAGATCAAAATCTTGATAATTAATATATAAATGTAAAAAAAAAATTTGTTGCATGTCTGTGTGTTGTTCATGTTAATGTTAGGATTGGATTCATTTATGATCTGAATCAGCATCCTTGCACGCTGTAAAAGAGTTGAAGCGTTGTCGTTGTATAGCAGTAACCATGACAATATCAAGCTATCCCTGGAGTCCCTTGGCGACAGATAAACTAACTGTCTGTTTTCCTCGCATGTGGTGTTATGATATTGATTTTAATAAGCCTTCTCTATAGGCTCACATAATCAAACTTGCTGTGTCAAATAGTCGACATCGTGCAAACTGACGCCAACACATGGTTTTCATCGATAACAATTACTAGAGAGTTTTATTTGTTCATACTAAGCACAATTATGAATAAATTGTTGTAATGGCTGTAATAAGACCCATTATATATTTACACCTCCTTAAAAAGTTAAAGAAAAGAAATACACTTATGTTATCCTTAAATTATATCTAAGCCTACATTTTTGTCCTTGATGCGTATAGGGGGGGGGGGGGATCTGTTTCTTCATTAAAGTTCAAAAGCATTTCCAGAAATTTAACTCAGATTAATGGTGTTCACTTAAAATTATCACGACATTTTTATTCTGAATATTTTTGTCTATGATACATTAATGCCCACTCTTTTTGTTGAATTGCATCGTTTGGGTCAAAGATTTATATGTTTTGCATCCATGATGGCTTAAGTCATTTGAAGGTGACCAAATCAATGTAATGCATGGCGACATTCTTTAAAAACTTATCTCCCCCAATCACCATATCTGAATAAAACTTGACAATTATCTGTCAGTCAACACATGATGTCTCAGTACATAAGTGGCCATTTGTTAAGTGTTAGTTATTATGTTGGGGATGTTACATTTAACAGTATCAGTTACCAGGCCACCTTTGGCTGTTACATGACAGCCCATTGAGTGACTCCCTGAGGTGGGAAATAGTTCTCCCTCAGGTAATGTGATGTGTGTTAGTTTACAGGTGATAACTAGTTAATTAGTAAGGTGAATTAAGGTGAACAGAAGCTGCTGACACAATTCCCTCCTTAACTCTCTTATCAGCTGTGAGAGTCTACCAGCTGGAGTTAGTTCTGATAAATATTTGATCATGTAGTGGATATGTTATACTGAGATGTCCACATGTTGATTCAGACAGACTATGACCAGGTTGTATTTGAATAGTCTGAGCATCCTACCCCACATCTACCTCTATCATGTGACAGATCTACTATTATAGTCGGCTGCACTACAACATGGATGAAGGGAATGTAGAAACTGGTGAGCTCAGGGACATTTTACTATTTTAATTAAGAAATTGTTTAAAAGAGGTGGTGTTTAAAGTTGTCTCATGTGTTACGCTTTAGACACATGTCCTTAAAGTAATTCAGGCGTATAGCCGGTATAAGGATGTGCTATATAGAGCTTTTTTCTCTAACTTGCCTATAGCCTAAAGCAGTGCAAGTATAGGCCACTGTACACACAGACTGGGCCCCTCTGAATACATTGACACTTGATTTCGGTTCCCATGGTGACATAGCTTAGTAACCATGGCGATATGAAGCGAGGAGCAGGAAAGAAGGCACCATCTGTATATGCATAAGGGAGATTTGAGATCACATGGTGTAGTGAGTCAAAGGCTCTAGCCAGTCAGTGTGTTTGGCTGGCTGGCCCTCTACTTTCCCCCCAATATCTGAGGGATGTGAACTAGCGTCTCTGTCTCCTTGTCCTCTTGCAGTCCTTCACTCTGAGGAGACCTTGTTATCCCAGGAGTTTGTACCCACTTTACAGGACAGTTCAGATATCTCACCACTTACTAAGTAGTTGGTTGGACTGTTAAGTGAATGGGGAAGAAGATATATTTAAGAAGAATGTGTCCCTAAATCCTAAGCCTCCGTAAGTAGCCCTCAAGTTTGTCACAATGCTTAGCTGTGGAAAAGAATTCTTGCTGCAGATGTGTTGTGAATCGATAAGTTGTTACATATGTTGTTGTTTCTCTATTAAGAGAATATGCAGGTTAGTTTTGTGTCTCGGCTGAACCCTGTTGTGGTTCATATTTTAGAGGGTAGGTAAGCTTGGTGACACACACATTTCAATATCCCATTCCGACATTCATTCCTACAAAATATGCCAGTTGTCCAGATTTACATTTAAACTGACTGTGTTTAAATTTTGTCTCGGCTGTGTGAATTTGCATTATAGAATTTGCATGTTTATTTTCCTACTTAATTTTTATTGTGTAATATTAGATGAGTGGGATATATGGGGGATGGTATACAGCACACTAGCTCTACAATTACATGAAAGTGTTGAAGTGAGTACAGTATGTATCTGTTGTTAAATAATTGTAGCATGCTCAATGTACCCTGACAATAGTCCAGACAGTACAGGGCTTTTTGTTACCCCTTGGGGTGAACCAAATGGGCCATGACCAAACTATCTGATTGTTGATGGAGGTTGACACTGACAGGACAAGGGGTGGTGGTCATGTTGATATGATAAGTGTACATGTAGATAACAGTGTTTTGTTTCACATTGTTGGCATCAGCCAGTGTACTGGTTTCAAAATCTTTTGCATGGAATATTAAAAGCATTTGTATGTTCTTCATTTTCTACACTTCATTCGTAGTGAAGGCAGTAACACATCATCGGTTCAAGTCCCCCAGAGTCTCACGAGTACATGAGGGAGTCCGACTAGATTACCTGGGTTATTATTGTATGGGTTATTGTAGAAAGTTTTCCCTTGGTTTGCCATGGTATTAAAAAACAGAATAGGAACTGAATCATACATCCTCTTATATAAGCAGAAAAGCTAATGAGTGTGACGTACATGTAACCCAAATCAAACAAAACAAACTTTACACACTTTCATATTTTTAAGAATTTAACTTTACATACCCGGTATATTTATAAGGTAAAAATTGGCGCTTTTACATTGCTCAGTTTAGGGATGTAAACATCATGCTCATTGTAACAATGTTCAAACAATTGTTAATTGGAGGAAAAAAAAGAATATTTGTAGTTTTTTTTACAGTTTGTAAATGTTGTTATTTGTTATGTCCAGATTGTAAGAAAGAAGAAGTTAAAAGAGGTTTAGTTTTTGTAAGTGGCATTTGTGCTCCTATTATAATTGTAAATATCACACATCTACAATACATCACAGAGTACTAAATAGAGGGTCTTTAGTCCTTCAGTCCTTCCGTGACACATGTACACAATGATGGAGGGAAAGTATTGGCCGTTACCATGGAAACCTGCAGCCTTGGCCTAGCTTTAGATCAGCTGTTTCGACAGGGTACATATGTGGCAGTTGACTCTCTACTTGTCCTGGGATATTGTCACATACATTTATACATGTGTATGTATTTACCATAATCAGTACTACTTCAAACTCTTCGGTTAGATTCACAGCTCTAGTTGAATTACATATAATACATATCTGTATGAAAAGAATCTTCTGTAATGAAAGTCATAAAAAAACTTAAGTTTGACACAGTTATCTGTTTTTTCATGTCCTATTGAAATCTATAACCCTCAATTTTAATTGGTCAGTTTTTAGAATGATTATGGCTGTCATGGTGACTATACATGCCTGTGTTATATCTTTATATACATGTACAGTACTGCTGTGGTACATAATACACTTATCTGGTTCATATCATTATCTGTATATATATATATTCACTCAGCTCTAATGACCACTGCTATGGCAACAGGCAGTTTTAAAAGAGGTCATACAGTTTAACTTTGACAGACCTGTTTTTATAAACATCACTGTCTCTCAGTATAAACTATCAAATAGACATAGAGTGAAGTTCATGTAGTGAAACAGTTATGTAACTTCATATGCTGGTCTCCATATAAATATGGGAATTTCCCATAATTTATTCTCAATTTCAAAACACTCTGACAAAAAATTTTAAGTTGTACTGACATAAATCATGGTAGTTGTAAAATGAACAAAAGAAAAAAACCCACAAGCTGTCATTTGCAGCAGTTAATTAAGGATTGACAGAAAAGTTATTACTGTGTTTAAACTCACCAAAGCACAATACATTAATTAATAAATTTCCTTGGCTTGCAATTAGGAAACAAGCTTTTAACTTATTTGTTAACTATAAGTTGGAAATATGTAACTAAACTCAAAAACAGGTTAATTTAATTGAATTTTAATTTAAAGCCTTAAAAGTTCCAGATTCAGCAATTTATTCAGCAATTCCTTTATCTTACGTTTTTATTGAAATGCTTAAAATGCATGTCCTACAGTGTCTCAAAGAACATGAATCCCTACTGCTGTGTTCAATGTGAGACCTATTATACTATTACCTGTATCCCCACCCAGACGTAGATGAATAGGCTGTGTAATCAGCTAGTAACTAGTAGTTAAGCAGTGAGGAAATAAACGATAAATTTGTCATTATTGCTCACTGGTGTTATCACTTATACTCCTGTGTTTATTGCTTCCTGTCTATTGATACCTGTGTCCTGATCGTTCAAGTGCAGCTGTATACAAGCACTAAAACTCCTGGCTAATTACCAGATTTCTTTCAGAACAAAATTTTGCCAATATTCATCATCTCAGAAGCCATTTGTACACTGAAAATATTGATCCTCAGGAAAATCATTTGTAATTTATCAAATGAGGAATATTTTTATACCTGGCCACTCGTTTTTCGCTCTCAACATTAGTTTAATGTACATCGCATTAGAAGGAATGTTCATGTGACCTGCCACCATCTGGCTGAGGACAGTATGTGTTAAGCATAACGTGACTGGAGGAACATTTTTCTTTCACATTGACAGTAAAACATTTTTATTTTGGTATTATATACGAGTGAGTTACAAGATGTGGCTTTTGCAATGTAATACGGCAAGGAGTATTATGAAGTGGACAATCCGTCGTAATATAAGTGAAATACCCTTGAGTATGACGTAAAACCCCAGTCAAACAAACAAACATTTTTATTGTATTTCTTTAACATTGGTGTAAATTATCACATATTTAACATTTGTTTTCTTGGCCGCTTTTGTTTCTTTAGTTGAAGTAGTTTAGCATACATATATTTTATGAAAAGCTATGTTCTTAGATTACCAGTCTGATTCCATCTCAGTTATATTTGAATGTTGTAACTTTTCCACCTGTCCGTGCTGAACGCTACTATTCCAATTAGAGTGAACTAATTTCCAGCGGTCTTAGCACTAAAAATAAATCGATAAAATGTATCTAAGCATTTTGTGTTCAAAATTTGTAATTTCAAATTGAAGATAGATTGAAAAAACTACAAAAAAAGTGTATGTAATATGTATACAAATGATAAGTAAGAAATCTGGAATAATTCTTTGTTCACAAATGTTTTGTTTGGTTTAATATCAAACACTTCATATAAAATAAAAATTAATGATTATATTAAAATAATCTGGAATAATTCTTTTTAACACAAGTTTTGTTCGGTTTAGTATAAAACGAGACACTTGATATAAAATAGAAAATGAATGATTATATTTAGGCTTAAATGTGGAGCTTGTCCTATACATTGACCTATTCTTGGGAGCTTTAAAGACTGTTTGTTTGAGATGATATTGATTGCAGCTGTATTGATCAGCTGGGGGTCAGATTGGCTTTACACTCCATTGATATAGCCTCTGGAATGTGATATGTAAATAGAGACTCCATAAAAACTCCCACCTGTGGCATGGGGCAATGTGTCTGGCTGTAACATTGCTGGTCCTCTATCCAGATGTAAACCTGTATTTACATGATTGCCTTTACTGTGTTACATCAAATATAAAGTCTCAATATAGAATCCTTATACACACAACTTGGTTTAAAATGAAATCTGGCTTGGAAATTCTGTGGACATGATATTTTAAAGACTTATGGAAACTCTTTCGAAGAGATTCTATTTCAGACAATCTGGTCCATATGTATATTAGAATTACTTATGTGTTTTAAATATGTATGTAATAAATAAATATAAATATATTTTTTCTAAATGAAGAGATAAAATGACCGAATAGCTACCATAGGCTGTATATACAAAAGTTCTAACCACTTTGTAACAAGTGTATTCGATGTAGCACATAAGTTTAACAGAGTAATGAAGATATACTGACTGGGATTCCATTTCGAGGCCCAGTTCCGATAACACGACCAATCTCATTGGATATCCTCTTAGCCATCATTTGTAACAATAGTTATCTGGCATTGATGATTGGGTTGATCTGATTTAATGTGGGTATTTTTATAAAGAGTTTTATTCAGGATGTGGATACTTGTATTGAGCTAAAAGGGATTATTTATGTGGTAACCTTGGAAACTGTATAACAACTGGGCGGGATGAAAAGCGTTTATTGGCCCACTTGCCCGGCTCTCAAATCCTGCCTTGTCTACGGGAAATTCAAATGGATAATTCTTAGGGAAGCGAGAGGATCAAAAAACCTCCATGAAGTAGAATTATAATGGAAAGATTGAGTTTGTTATTTTGGTGTTTGAAAAGTGATTAGTACATGAACAATTTGTGTTTTGATAACGTGTGGAATGTTTTGATAACGTGTGGAAATATTTTTGGGTGTAATGTGTTGGATAATGTTATTTAATATAATTTTAATAAACCTTCAATATTTTATTCTTAATTAAGCCTAGTATGAGGAAACATTTTCCGCGAGAACACAATTCTATCACATTTTCATGTTTATTTAAAGTTAATTAGCAATTTGTATTCTGTCTCTCTTTTTATAGACATATGTTAGATGGGATATATTGAAAGTTATATTAATTGATTGAGCTGTATGTCTGAAAGGAACTAAAAAGCTTTGAGATTAACTTTATATAGTCTCCATGCTCAGTCTAAACTCTGTCAACCAAGAGAGATAAATGTGTCATACAGAGACAGTGCGTTGTCAAGGTAACCTGTCATACACAGGTTTTGGATAAGTGTATTTTTAGTGCATGTGGTTAAGATAAAACTTGCTTGGCTGATGGTCTCAGATGAGTGATTTTCAGGGCCAACTTGTCCTATATTGTGTTTCTGTTCTACCCAATGATGACATTTCAATGTTCCTTACTGTTAGAAGATCATTCGGCTTATTGTAAAGGAATTATTAACCAGGGTGAATGCAGAGCAGTATCTATACGAATTACTTGTTGATCATAAAAAATATACCAGGTAAACCACAGTAATTCATACCCTAAATATAATTTGATGAATTGATGTCCAATTAGGTTCTTCAAATCTTGGGTTACTTTTAAAAAGCATAATGAGTAACACCCTCATTGAACTGTTTTGTGGTTTTCTTAAGAATGTTAATTTATTTTTATGTTTTATGTCTCTGTTTGCAAAGTGGAATTAGGGAGTGCCCTGCTGCTCGGGTGCCAAAGGGAGCAAAAGGGGCAACCTGAAGCACATCACATTTTCATCAATTTGATGATCCGTTGTCAAAATAAGTGGCGATGATAGCATTGAGTATGATGTAAAACTCAATCAAACAAACAAACATAAAAGGATAAGACCAATCAATCAAAACACAATTTACTGTTGATTTTCCACTAATTTGGATTGTTATATTTTCAGGTCAGAGCTGTTGAACTCAGTCAGCATGGCGTCTGTGAAGAGTGAGGAGGAAAGTGATGCATCCATGCGACAGAGATTAGTGACCAGTCTCAGTCAAAGTTTTCCTGGCAGTGCTCTCTCCAAAGCCCTTCAGTGTATGACAGAATCGGACGATGAGATGAAGGATCCCTTAAGTAGCAGTTGTTTTGCTGAGTTAAGAATGGAGAAAGCTGATATGGAGGAGGACGATGAATTAACTAGTTTAGCCTGGTTGCAAGATAGTGATTTATTAAAAAATATACACGCTGGTGAAGAAGAAAACGCAGATTCGCAAAAAGAAAATGGTGACATTAGAAAGTTAGTTAGCAGCCATCCTCAAACTCATCCATCTCATGTACCATATAATCCCCATAAACACATTCACAGCAAACCTCCCTACTCATTCAGCTGTCTGATCTTCATGGCAGTAGAGGACTCCCAACAGAAACGCTTACCTGTTAAGGATATATATAACTGGATACTCACACACTTTCCGTACTTTCAAAATGCACCAACGGGCTGGAAGAATTCAGTACGCCATAACCTATCACTCAATAAATGCTTCAAGAAGGTTGATAAAGACAAAGGACAGGTTAGTTACAAATTCATTACTGATAAAGTCAAATAATATGCAACCAAACTTTTATTCTTCTTGGATGACAGAAATGCTTTTCTGCAATATTTATAAAATAGAAAATGTGACTCTAAAATAATAATACTACAATTCATGTTTTACTGTCAATATTGTTTATTATCCCTCATACTTTAGTAAAGGAGGGACATTGAAATAATATTCATCCCTCAGTGTTTCTTTCAGTCCTTTCATTCCTCATTTTGTGATCATTTGAAAAATCTTTGGATTAAATTAACTAGAAATATAGCTTTCCGATGTTCAGGGGAACAACAGGATTACATTGTGTTATAATTATTATATAGATATTGACACTATTCATTTGTGGGTGGTTGTAAAGGAGCTCTCAGGGATCAAGAGCAACCAGAAGTTGGTCAGTTTATGATGTCTTCAATCTTCATACATCACCTTGTTAATGTCCTGTCTCTCATTGTTTGTAGCCAGTGGGGTTGTGGTGGTTTTTTACCCATTGGGCCAGCACATATTATTGCAAATAATGATTGAAACAACCTTAATGGGCCAGCACATATTATTTGTTGCAAATAATGATTGAAATAACCTTAAAGGTATTCCCAAATGGGTTTTAAATCAGATTAAAAGTGACTAAATTACAAAGATAATTCTATAAACTATCTGTAAAATAAATCTCGTATTTTTTTGACTCTTAGAATTTTTTTTATTCACTTACAAACTTGTGACTTTTCATACAAGTTATTTGAGGTGTGACGTAGGCAGAGGAAACTCCATTCGGAACAATCTGTTGTGGATAATGACGAATCTGTAACGGAGATACGTGAAGAATTGCTAGATAATGTGAAATAACAAAATGGTGGTCAGATTTCTATAGATACCAAGCACGTTAGACAATTCCTCTAGTGTTGTCACTCGAGAATCGCAGCTGACTCTAAATAGAAAGTCAGATGTCGAATTCCAATTTCTTTACATGTATGCCGATTTTTTTAATGAAACAAGATACAAATCATTCAGTGAATATTTGACTATTTTAATACATTTTCTAGGTATCAACCATTTGGGGATACCTTCAAGTAAAGTGTCCATAATTAAAAAACAAACGATATATTTGTGGTGTGAAGAGGATAACGTAAATTCTAATCCATCAATTAACTTGAAACTTGGAATATAACTTCCTTCTTCACAGCCTCCATTACATAATTATGCAATAAAATTTCTGTCTGTTCTGGAAACTTAAAAACGAGTTTAACTACCTCAAACTTGGGGAATCTAGCTTCTCCTTGTCCCTGAAAAGATGGGTTTGCCTTTCAGCAAATTCTGTTAAATAGTATTCACGATAAATTAATAGATTAAAAACTTGGAATATACTTTCTGCTTCTTAGCGAAATTCCACAGACCAATAATGCGGACATTGCGTATTTAACAATACCCAGAGCTGTAAAACATTGTAACGTGAAACTACCTTGTTTCAACAATGGATGGGATTATGCGCATCCGTAACTCTGCCATTGCGCATTTGACAATTTTTGCATGCCATGATGTCCGAGCTTTGATCCATGTTTACTTGAAAACAAATTTACAGAATAGTTCCAAACTTGGAGTGAAATTTCTTTCTGTTCTATTCTATTGAATTCTCTCTTTCTGGCTGCCATTTTTTCGTAATAATTTTTATGCAAATAAATATTTGAATATCATTACTTGTTAACCATTTGAAAACCCGTTAATGAAGTGTCTTGCTCTGTCTTCATGCCTGAAGACATAGATTGTTTTGTGAAGTTCAACCTCAATGTTCCAAATATGGATTTGCTTACAGTATTAACCATGGATACAAACCAAAAAATGATTTCTGTTCACAGTTTCTGTATTGTTTCTAAATAGATACACAAATCAGATTGTTTCCTAAAAAATGTTAGCTGGAGACTATATACGTCATAGGTATTATTGAGAAGAGAGTGTGTCAAATTTCAAATTTTTGTGATAATCTATTTTAATGGCTTGTTCAACTAAGCCAAATTAATCAAGTCACAAACGCTATAATTTGCTGAAAAGAATGTCTTGTTACGACCATTGTCTGTGTCGAGTCGTAATTTTCTTCTCAACTGGTTTACTCCAGCATTTGTTTGAGGAGAATGGCTAGACCATCCATGGTTTTGGTTGTCATGGTAACAAGGGAGTGTTAGGAGTAGATTGCCTGTGGGCTTAGCTAACTGGCCAAATTTCTCTTTTCCGTTCTCGCAGAAATGTACATGTTATATGTCTTAATACGTGAGAATTCTGACATTACGATGTAAAGGGAAAAAAAAGAAAGGAAGAGATTGATCATCCATTCTGAAATTTTAATTTATTGTGCCCATGATAATTGTTGAAAAAAGTTAAAGAGTGTATAACGCATGTAGTTCTAGATTTAGGCAATGTTCAAGTCTGTCTACATTTGTATAATGGTGGAGAAAAGTTCATGGCCCCTTGAGACCTTGGATCTCTCTTCAAAGAAAGTAATGTGTACTGTTTCTATGGATACGACATGGCCTTTGTTTTCCAGCCCAGTAGCTCCTTGTGTTTAAACTAAGCTTTTGTCAAATGTCTGTCCCCATATTTAACCAGGACTCTTTATAATGCACAGCTTTCTTAAAACAGGATTTAGACAAAAAGATTGATAAAAATAAAAATCATTTATTACAGTACTTTAATATACATGTTACTTGTTAAACTTAAACTTAAATGTCACATTTCAAATCCTGATGATTTAAGATATTTTCAGATATATACAAGAGGCTTATTTTAGTGAATTAGTTTCACTCCTGTTTCAATTTTATGGGGAAAGCAACAAAAAAAAAATGCTATTGGAGGGAGATTCTTGCTGTACTGGTGTTTTCATGAATGAAATTACTGTGATGATTTATTGGTGATGTCTACAAATTACATCTCCTGGTTGTCCTGTCTTCTTCTTGTGTTTTTTTAAAACATTGAGGTTGTTTCCTTTTGCCGTTAGGACTGGCAGGTTTTCATATGAGTAAAATAACCCTGAGTACAATGTTACATGGCAGCTTCAAAAATATGCTTACAGGGCATTAGAATTTCCCAATTCCGGCTTTCTGTTTATCACTGAAAAATTTCCCCTAAAACTGGAAAATATGAAGATCTTTCTTTCATTTGTAATAATGGAGAAATGTTTTTAATTAAATTTTGTAAGTTGCGTGAACTGCTGTATTAGAGGTGTGTGTCTTGCCTTTATTCTGTACATGCTGGCCATACGAGTATAACAACACATTGCTCCTGATACCAAACTAGCAGTCAATATTTTTGTAAATTTGGCAAGCTACCAGCAGCCATGCCATTTTATTGGTTGCCATGGTAACATCAAGCCCAGATGTTGTCAGTAGCTTAACTGTGGGTAAGGTGGTGTCGCTATATTCACGAGAGTAGACGTAGGATCTCCACAATCATCTACCATGGGTCTATTGGGAGATAAAAAAGTGGGAAGCAGAAAGGGCTACAATTGGCGGAGTGGACTCCCCGATAAACTGACTGGTTTGCCGATCAATTCTGGCTCAATACTCGTCCCTGTATGAAGCAATGTAATTGAATTCCTCCAAGAAAATAGACTTCCTTCGTGACAAATGTCACCTCTTTCTTTCTATCGGGAACAATAAAACACTGAGTATCTTTGTTGGTTGGGGGGGGGACAAATTTTTCTGATTTAGCCCATTGTTTTGGTGACATGTACACTATTAAAGACATGCCTCAGTGGTGTCACATATTAATCAGACACTGATTGAAGAATTACTGGAGAGGAAAATATCTATGTTTTATATTCTTAATTGTGACACAGATGAATTTTCTCATTATTGTTTACTGATTCAAAGAAGTTAATAGAGAGGGGAGTCTTGATGCCTTGAGCTATAATTAATCACTCTCAATGCTACTAGAGTATCTCTTCAACTTGTGACATTCTAGTCTTCTTTTTAGGCTGATTTATACAATACAATGACTGTGAAATCAGTTCTAAGCCACCATGAGTACACTCACATTAAAGAAATTACATATTTATAGTGTCAGTTCTCAGACCTTTAGATTACCTACATTTGGTGACCGCAATTCAGGGTGAGTTCCAGGAAGCACCAAAGAGCCTGGAACTTTGACGTTCTAGACGCATTCAGATTCTAGTACCTGTACATTTAAACTTTGTTTTTTGTTTAATATCTTTTACCATTCAACCTGCTCTATGTGTTATTGAGATAAAATAATTTGAATCATTACAGTATGGAGGGCATTAAACTCCTATCAACACAGCAAAGAATCAACTGTCCTATGGGACATCATTTGAAAGGTCCTACAGAAAGAAATATTTGTCTAATCCAAACAAAAATTAACAAACAAAAACATAATACAAGAAAATTAGCAAGATTGCTTCATTTCTGAACAGGAAATTGAATGAATTACAAGAGTAAGTCCACCTGGCTAATAAGTTTGTAAAAATGAGAACTAGTTTCTTGAACTTGAAGACAAATAAAGACTCCGTATTCAATGTAAACTTTGGATAATTTTAGTTGAAATATACTTAATATTTCCTCAAGTTTCAACTACTAATATTCAATACTTTATCAAACTTCAATTTCAACCAGAGCTTTATTTAAAAAAGACTGAGGATTTTCATAACATTGATTCATAATTTTATTTCATCTTGGTGCATCAAAACTTCAATTTGTTCAAAAAGGTACTCAAGAAAATTATTTCCACCAATCCCTGGGCATCAAAATCTATCAAACAAACATTTCAATGTTATTTCCCTGTACATTATTTATATGTATATACGATTTAGCAAAATAAATAATGAACATATCTTGGCACTGCCCCTGAGGTATATGTTTTCAATGTTCAGTCTCTTTTTTGATAAGCTTAAGCTTTATACCAACATTTGTGACTAAAATAAAAGGAGAACCCAAAAATTACTGAGATTTGCAACTCTTTCAATGGTGTTTTAATTGAGTTTTGAGTACCCATTTTTGGGCATACCTAGCAAACTTATGTCTGCTTTAAAAATATATATTAATCTCAAATGACCAAGACTCTGTCCATGACCTTTAAAGTGTCTACTGTTTTAGCTATCAGGCTTAACTAATAGCTAATGTGTTAGGATTCAGTGTAGTATCCTATTGATTTTTACCAATAATCTCTCCACTTATCTGTCTCATCAATACTGTGATAGGCAGTTAATCAGAGCAGTTCTAACACCCTTGTCTGTGATTATTCCCACCAGGCAGGCAAAGACTACGTAGCTAATCACAATCATTGTCTATTTCGTGTTTGAAGTAATTGATAGGGTACCTAAAGGGGCTTCATAAACCAGGCTCTGTCAGTTTAGAGCTGTCTATAAACATTCACAGTTCATTTTAGCTGGGGTTGCATTCTTATTTGTTCTCAATTGAGTATAGAATTTGCTGTGAAATTTAGGAACAGATATATGTTTATCACAAAAATCTCATTTGTGCAGTTGATTTTACTATTATTATATATTGTGATTTATTTGTGTCTGTTCTAAAACATGGTATAATAAAGCAATATTTTGATTCTCAATCCTTGCCAATTTTTTAATTTATTATATATATATATCATTAATTTTATCAAGAATAATTAAAGTTAACTATGTGATTGTAATTTCAGACGATAGGCAAAGGTTCTTTATGGTGCATAGATCCTGATTATCGACCAAACCTATTACAGGCATTAAGAAAGACCCCCTATCACCCCTACCATCAATTACAGATGTTAGCGAGTCCACAATCAGCATCACAAAATCTTCCATTGTAAGTATCTTATTTCAATTTCAATAATACCGTAAAAAAAAACTGTTTTGAAAGATGTCTGAAACTTGTGTAAAAATAAATTCCTCTGGTACACTACCAAATCTACGACATTTATATAATCGATTCTCAGTTGAGGCAAGCAAAATGCATTAAAAATATGTAAATCTCTTACTGTCTTCTTAGTGTTGACAGTTAGCCACTGTAAAAAAAGTGAAATACCCTTGAGTACAATTTTTAAAACGTGGAACAATCAATAAATCAGTTGATATGGCATAATATCAGGAAATACCTGTACCCCAATGAGGGACAGTTCTTTGCCTTATAATCTTAAAAAGATATGTCCTCATTAATTAAAGTAGTCTAAAACAAATAAAATTGTTATGAAATAAGTTTGAAGAGAATATCAATTAAAACCTTTTAGGACATATAAAACTTGTTAGATAATCGTTAAATATGCAAAAGTTGACAGCTGTGGGACATTTTACATGCTAGAAGATTAATTAGTTAATCCGACTCAAGGTTAGGATTTTATTTTCATTTTCGATTCACAAGGCCTTAAATTTCATAGAGATAACTGTATGGGAGCGTCCCTGTTGGTATTCTGTTAAGAAACAATGGTAACAACTGAATTATTAAATCTCCTCTTCAGCCTCTTAGTAAGGCGCAGATTCCTGTGAGATTTTGTAAGACTTATAAGAATTACCTTGAAGGATTTGAGTCCTACAAACTTGATGTAACCACTAATACTTGCACAGTAAAGATTTGATTTTGATCTATACTTTTGGACAAAATTCTGAGGTTCTGCATGTGTCCATGTTTTTGGAGATAGGTTCTAGCGATATCTGACAGTGCCGTTACATTATTGATAAAGATGGCGTTGTCATAGTAACCAGCAAGTAGCGTCTCTATTTAGTGCTACATCATTCAGCACTGGAACTGGCTTTGATCTTTTTGTCAGATACTCTTAACTCAACCTATTGCGTCGGCTGAGCGAGAAGTTGAAATTGAAAATCAATCAGCCAAATTACATCAACTGGTAACTGACATGCTCTTGGTTTGTGTCACTTGTTGCCTTGACAATATTGTTACTATTGTCACTAGCTACCTTTCATTTTTGTAATGTCTTTGTTTCGTTAGTTGATTTCCAAAGTTCCCTGGTTGATTTTCGGTTTGTGATCAAGTTAATTCCATCTAACTACCTTTTCTACCCTTAGTGATTATAAAAAAAAACTATTTTCTTGTTTATCTAACAGCTCACGACCTCTTCCATTGTCTCCTAGGTTTACCGCTAACCAAATATCGCCACGTAAGTATTACATTTAAATATTCTCTAGTCCTAGTTTATCACAAGTTGAAATAATTAATCTTTTTACTAACTAATATTTCCCAGATATAATCCTCTACAGAGCATTTAAATGGAAATTTTGTATTTTCAAACCATTCTTTTTAAAGATATAACAGGTGTTTTTATGGCTGATATATATTTTTATTGAAATATGTATTTTTTAATTTGAAACTGGAATCGTTGTAGCTCTTCACTTATGTTATACATGATTTTATTGATGTACAGATTTCACAATGTTGTACTGATTAGTCTGATTTAATTCTGCTTTTTTTCAGATCTCTTCCCATTTCTAAGCAAAAGATTAGCTCAGTCAAGTCTTGGTTAGTGTCACTTTATTTTTCTGTCCTTTTGCTTTATGTTAAAAAAGAATTTATAATCAATAAAAAATAGTTTCTAGGAAAAATAGCTCTGAAGTCACCAGCATTAGGTTTTCCACTATATTTAAATAAGGTAGAATGACAATCTGTGTTATCTGTCATTAAATAAAAGTGAAATACCCTTTTGTGCTACATTTTACAACCATCAAACAAACAAAGCCATTGAAGTTGGAGTGCCAACCCTCCTTCAATATACAGCTCATGTCTTACCCTTGTCAACCTGTACATGAGAAAGTCACACACTGTTGACCTCTAATTGCTGGGGTGGTTTTAATGAGGTTTCCTCCCAGTTTACAACAGAGACCCAGAAGTGGACCATCTGACATAAGAGTAGGATCGAACAAAGAAATATTTATATTAGATTGTGATTTAAAACCCTGTATTCAGTACTGCTCACTTTCATTCATTCCTTCTGGGATCGAGTCACATGTTGTGACTCTGGAAAACGCGGGGGATGTTTTTGTGAAGTTTCCTCTCGGTTTTCCACCGTAATAAGGCTAGGTGCACTGTGAAGTGGACAATCCTTCTTCAAATAAGTGAAATACCCTCGAGTGCGATGTTAAACCCAAATCAAACAAACAAACATTTATTTCTTCTAAATGGTGAATGGTATATGCTGTAATCATGATTGATGTGTTTTCAGATACCGATATTGATGTGGCAAATGCTCTTGTGTCATTGAAGGGGTTTAACTCCAGCTCACGTCTCATAGGTAAGCAATCAACTTATTCATTGGGTAAATGTCATATTTGTTTTGAAATGAGTTTGCATTGTACATTAAAATTTTTGTGGTGTGCTAAAAATAATACTGGCAAGATTGACAAAAACTTTTTTTTCTGCACTGATCAAAGTTGATAATCAATTTTGTTGAATATTATTTTAAAGAATTTTTATAATAGCTTTGGCTTATTTTTAGCCCACAGTCATTCTGACTGTGGGTTATTCTCATCACTCTCCGTGGTCCGTCTGTCCGTCCGTCCGTCCCATAACAATTCTTGTTATCACTATATCTCAGCAACTGCTGCTCCAATCATATTAATATTTT